>SCLF01114723.1:0-10816 GCA_004367975.1 Mesochordaeus erythrocephalus
TCTCTACCTCATTCACAAGCGATTATTACTCATATGATGACTCCTTTTTGGATTGTTAGGTAGTGCTGTTTTGGGATATCGTGGTGTCATACGTGTGACGACTCGCTGCGTGACTGTTAAGGAATGAGGTTTCCTTAAGTTTCACAACCCTCGATTATGGGTATAAGGGCTAGTTTGAATAGACAATTTCCTATATATTTACTAAAATTTAAGCCGTTTTCGGTCAAATTAGGTCATTCTTGACCTTATGAGGTATACTTACTGCGATATTATATCTACTTGTGGCTTTATTTGCAATATTCGCCTATCGAATCCTTTACCAGAATCCCTGTACCTCTGTACCAATAGGATATGGGATATTTTCCAAACCATACCCTAATTCCCTTTGTACTGCACAAAAATAGAATTAACAAGCAACTTTATGCTGAAACGAAGAGCTTTATTGGAGTCTGAAAGTCATGGGCAGTTTACTGTGAGAACAAATCAACCAGATTTTTATTCATGGAGGTGCACCGCGTATGAAGTGTAAATACATATTGTGTGTAACGGTTAAGGCACAAATTTTTGTCCACAACTTTGGAAAAATATCAGCTTGATTTGTACACTCATTAACCATATCAAGGGTGCGGCCAGTGTTGTGCGCCCATCTATCCATATTCTCCCTTTGTATATTTTTGAACTTGGAAGCCCTTGGAATTTTCTGAACCCGAAAAACCTAGCAATTTCAACCGATACGCCCTCAAACGAAAGGTATTTCCAAATGTTGTGGATAAAAATCCGGGCACTATTGTCATGCACAATGCACAATCTTACTTGTTGCCCCACACGGAATATAAGAAAAATGTATAGATGTTTAGGTTTTTATCAGTAGGGGTAGTTTTACAACCCGTTTTGAATTTGGACACACATGCGTCCTAATAAAAATGAGAAAGAAATGGACTAAACACGAATTAATATACTTTTGCGTCATATTTTAAAAACTTTTTGTTAAAAAATATTTATTTTTAATATTTGCTGGACGGAAACTGGTCGAGTACTGATAATAAAAAATACATTTACCTGCTAAGTATTATCGTTGTCAAAATGGTAATAATTTATAGGTTATTATTATAGTGAAAAGTCCGTTCCTTTCTCTAGAATAAATATACGGTATCGAATTCGTATATCGGGCCTTGCCAAAATAAGTTCCTGTGTGGATAAAAGGGGCAAGAATTAGGGCTTGCGTACTGACTCTCGAACAACGATAGTTTAGTCGTGCCAATCACGTGACTAAGGAGAGCAATTCAGTATAAGCCAAATGCCAAGAATAGGCTCAAAGAAGGGCTTATACAGAACAACGAATATAATATACAGTTAATATGGAGCTCATTGGTATAGCCACAGTAAAAACGAAAAGGGATTGGCCGAGGTGGGGTCATATTTAACCGGTCTCGTATTATATTACAAGCCACATAATTGAAAAGAACAAAAAGATGAAGAAAAAATGCAGTTACGAACCATTTGGAAGGTCACACGCTGTGACCATCTGAATAGAGGTCACACATAACGTAGACAAAGGGGGTTAAAGTATCAAGAAGTACGAGAGGGAAACATCGGCACCGGTTTGTTTTTCTGTTGTTTCGTTTTTTTGCAATATCCCAAATCGTAGTGACAACACATTTTTGTCGATAAAATATGTTAGTCAATCAAAGTGTAGTACAATGAAGTAACCTGGGTACAAAATTCTCCAATTCGCTCCTTCTTCCTATTGGATAACTTCAGATGGCTAAAAATTAAAAACGTTAGTATAATGTTGTGCGTATCAGTATAGCGTGATTATTCTGATTTATCGAATCTGTTCTTGACTATGGTCGATTACTGGCCAAACAAATTTGTTCGAATATCACAATAACGGAAACGAGAAAGTGACACTACACAGGGAGACAAACCAATTAAAAACCGGGACAAATGGGACATACTGAACAAGTGAGTATAAAGATTAATTAATTGCATGGATAAATATGTAAATGTATTAAAAGTATAAAGGTATGTTGGGAAATAGGGTATAAAGAGAAGTGTTATAAATAATATACAGATAAAACTTTAATGAACTAATTAATGAATATCAATATGAACCGATAATGGTTATTTCTAAAATAGAAGCTCAAATTAAAACGCCAGCAACTATGCCACGTTGACTTCAGATGGCCGCAGGTCACATACACAGCACCCATGTAATAATAAATATTGCTAAAAGCGCGGCTTTTTTAAAAATTCAACCATTACTTTTCCTAATTTTTCAAGGAAAACAGTTAAAAAAAAGTTGATTATCACAGCTCTTCCGTTCTAGGAGTTTTCTCAGTGTATAGTACAAGATCAAGTAAACTTTAACAAGTGTTACAGTGTTTTAACAAAACATGTGGTAAGCACAGGAGCTTTATTGGTAACACAGGTTGCTTTGATCGGCATAGTTTGACTGTAAAAATAAAAAAAGAATCCAAAAAGAAAAAAGTTGCAAAAATGTACCATTAAAGTCCTATCTGTATATTATTTATAATATTTCCCTTTATACACCTACTAACTTCCCAACATACATTTATACATTTAATACATTTACATATTTATACTAGATGTCACACTTGTCCCGTTATTAATTTGTCTGTCTAGCTGTCTATTTTTCACTTTCTCGTTTCCGTTGTGATATTCAAACAAATTTGATTGGCCAGTAATCAACCATAACTCTAGAACATATTCAATAAATCGGGCTAAGCACACTATACTGGTACGTAAAACACTATACCAATGTTTTGAATTCTTAGCCATCTGGGAGTTATCCAATAGAAAAGAGGGCGACTGGAAGCATTTTGTATCGGGGTGACCCCAATGCACTACACTTCGATCGACTAACATTTTAGATTGTCAAAAACGTGTTATCACACAGCGATTTGGGATATAATGCAATACAATGCAATTTTTGTGTGGAATATGACGCTCATATTAGGGTATGGGGACGAATAAGAACAGCTTACATGTTGGGATAAGCAAGAACGAACCACTCATAAAGGTTATGTTAACGACGGTAAATAATATTTCAGGGTCATAGTTGACAGCGGTTACTTTTTTGTTTCGGTTTCTGGTCATGGTCGAGTTGAGTTAGGGGTGCGCGTGGTTACGGGGTTACCACGCCCAATGGGAGTGGTGCGCGCGCAGCGGGAGGCGCCAAAGCGCAGCGTGGTGGCGCAAGCTAGTCAATCGGGAAACTTTACGCATGCTTTCTTCCACTTGCACTGGTTGCACCACTCGGCCTTGTTGTTGACGCCATAAATTTTGCGACACTTTTTTCCGTCTCCGGGCTTTTTGCTCTGGGTACCGACCCCGCCTCGTGTTGAACCGGCGCTGTTGCTCCCGCACGGTGTGACGGGCGCCGATTTTGGGGAGTCACTGGGCACTGATCGGTTTGCGGTTGTAGTAACTGGAGAATGTCCATAGGGATGTGCTGACGTGAAGCTCATTGGCCGACTTCTCTCATAAAATATTCGACCAGGGATATTCTAAAGCTCAAATTAAATTCCTTAGGCACATAGTGGCATTGTTAGCATGTGTAGGACCGTCACGTTTATGTCAATACTGGTTTCTCCCAACCGGGATAGCCCTGACTGGACTACTAAACGTGAAACTATATTCATATCCAGATATCAGTAACAATTCGCCTCGCGCTATTCCATTATCAGTTAATAAAATAAATGATGTAGTTAACGTTTAGAAGAAGATGCGCAGTAAACTTCGGTCTATTCCACTTCTTTCTCAGTTACAATACTTTGCGACTATGTTGAGCAGTGGGTATATCGGGTATTGGTACTTTGGTACACTCTTGTTAACAGAATAAAGGTTTATACCTAAAATAGATTTCACCTAAGTCTGCTAGCGTAGCATAGGACCAAACTTGACCCACTTTACTGTGCATCTCTATTAAATACTAATTACATCTAGTGGTAATTTATCGAGTGGTAGTCCAGTCCGAGTGTCCCCTCCCTACAAACATCTTTAATACTGATAATATAATCGGCTAACGAGACTTAGTGAACCTGATAGAGTTTTTTCTGCGGTTCCGAAACTGTTCACCAGGACACGGCTATCTGGTCCAGCCCCCTCCGAATAACATCTAAACTTTTAACGAGATCTAGCCAGTCTGATAGAGTCTGTTCTTGCGGTTTTTTTCATTTCATTACAGTATGTCGAAATTTATACTCCTTCGTACAATTAACCCCCAAAAACCCCTATTGTGAAGTCTTAAATTACCATAACTTGAGAACAATCAATTGTACGCACTTTTCGTAATGTAAAACTTTGATCGTGAGGCCAAACTCTATAACATATCAAATTTTATGGGTACTCGATGGATTTGGAGTGAGCGAATTTAAGTCAAAACTGTCGTTTCGTGAAGTGTGTCGGATTGGCTCGAAAGTGGGCTTATTCGACGCATCATGACTCAAGCTTCAATTATTATCAGAGCACCGGCCCCGAATTCGTAACACGTGACCCGTTATAGGCCAAAAACTGGATCGGAAAAGGTAGACATTTTCAAAAAGTGACAAAATGACGAATTTTTCACTTTTCGATTTTATTATGATTTAGAAACATGCCCAGATCGCAAAGTATGTTTCCTAAAAATTCGACTAGAAACAACTGCGTTAAAACTATATTGCAGGATGGGCAAAGTCAACTATATTCGACTCATTTTTGTCTTTAGAGGGGCGTAACTGTCTGAAGGCGTATAAATTTGGGCATACTGTAATGAGATGAAAAAAACCGCAAGAACAAACTCTATCAGACTGGCGAGGTCTCGTTAAAAGTTTAGATGTTATTCGACCAGATAGCCGTGCAGGAGCAGACGAGAGCGATGGAGATTAGGCACGCGGAAAAGGGCGAAAGAATGGCGCTCTAAATAGCGCCATGTAATGGCACACGTGTATTCTCAAATGTGTATTTATGTACATTTATATATTCGGCATGAATAGCATGTAAAAACTTCTAAAGGGGAGTAAATAAAACCGACTCTTTCTATAAAAAATGATGCTTTAATTTTTAGCTTGTAATTCCTTCCGCTTGTAATTTTGGGCCGCAAGTTCTCTCAAAATTTGCTGGAAATGCTGGTCCAAAAAATGTAGGTACTTCCATCGATTAGACCACTTTTGTGCTCAAAATGACAATTAATGACAGTTTTTACAAGGAAATGAAGACAACTGTTCCTCACTTACTAACACACCGATCTGCACTTATATTTTATGTGAACTTTAGGCTGAAAATGTTTACGGAAGTGATCCTAAAAACAGAAAATCCTAAAATTTTTGTTGAAACCTTGACTAGAATTACCGACAAATTTTATACCTTTGTAAAGGTGCGTCAGTTCATAATTTTCGGTCCAAAAATGGTCACAAACATGATTTAATAATGACGTCGATAATTCACGAGCCTTCTTTTCTATTCTTGTGTGTACGGGTTAAAGCAAAACTGTAACTAATTTTCTTTTCAAAACCGGCATGCTTAATGGGCTAGAAAACTTACTCGTTCGGAACATAATAAATTATAATCGAGTCGATTCACATCGAAATTTACTGCATGATATTCCCGATAGCATAGGTAGCGTTAACAGGCTTACATTATTTCGTGGGACAAAGTATGGCCTAGCAAATCCAGGTTTCGACTTAACCCTCTTGTAAAAAATAATCGAAAACGCCGACTATGTATGCTTGGCAAAATTTTTTTGCAGCGATTGGAGTCACTTTCAGGTCTTTAATTCATATAAATATATGTATCTTTGTTCCATGAACTTTATATTAAAATTATATCTGTTTATTAGACTTGTCCAAACCACCCAGAATTTAGAACTTTAATCGAAAAATTATGGACTCACTTCGAATCACTATTTTAATCGCTTTGATTCGTGCAATTTGTAAGTCGCTTATTTCATTGGATGAATATATTTAAAATCCACACATAAAATTTCATTAAAAGTGGAATATTTTAATGAGAAGAGAAAAACTTCGAAATGGTTGTACAGCGGTAAAATAACTGATAAATTTTCTATGACTAATTAAAATTTCTAACTTCTGGGGGATAGAATATTGAGGCCATTTTTGTGCTCAAAAAGTCCTATTCTGACAGCTTTTTACAAGAGGGTTAAATGTTGTCCAAGACCAAATAGGCGCAATACAATGTTATACCAAAATGCTGGTCATCGTGTTCATAAGTAAGAAACAGTGGACTTAAAGTCATTTGTATAACAAAGCTCATTCTGCGCAAACAAATTTAATACTTCCGGTCTCATTTTTTCGCAAAAACTCTACGTGTAATTTCGTGGGTGTTAATAGACCATTGTGATCCAGCTCTACCAGGCTTTAGGTATAAAGCGAGAAACGAAAGAGATGAAGAACCATGCGTAAATGAACCGTCGGTATTTTAGGAACCAGTATATTTTGAACGCATTATACGTCACTAATTCTAATTATTCATTGAGAAAGGATTGTAACACATGTCATTCAGGCGAGTTAAGGGGTGGGGGATTCTTGCCTACTTTGATAATCGTTTTGTGAGAGGTAGCACAGAGGCAACCATTTAGACAAGTCTGGATATAAATAGATACACCGACATGGGAAACCTAACCAATACCAATTTTTATAGTATAAAATGCTCTGTCCTTATAATGATGCGGTCAATCTAACGGCCAATTCGGCAAAAAACGATGGAAATGCATATTTCAGTATTAAAGTCTTGTAAAACACCCCTGTCAAAACTGGCTAGAAGTCAAAAATGTGATTTCGGGAAGTATGTCCGATTGGTTCGAAAGTGGGTTTATTCATCGTGCATGACTCCAGCTTCAATTCTTCTCAAAGGACCTACCCCGAATTCTTAACACGTGACCTAGTTATAGCCCAAAAATGGAATTCCTAAAGTACAAATTTTCTCAAAACAACCGCATAAAAACTAAAGTTTAGGACACTCAAAATTTCGAGGTCCATAGTATGTTTCGATGCTTTTACTGGATGGGTCTACTTATTCTAGCACAATTTAGTTCGGTCAGTTAAAATTAACGTTTAAAAAAAATCTTTTTTACGTTGCCTTTAGGGGGTGGGGTTAACTGTACGACGCCATATAATTATGGATATTCTGAGAAGAGATTCAGAACGACAGACAAAAAAAACTCTATTTTTGACAGGGGTGTAAAAATGATGACGCCAGCATCGAAGACTTTGATCAATCCAATTCTCGACGCAAAGTGGAGTCTCTACGCATCATATTTTTATGTTCTGAGCATTTTATTGCTGAGCATGATTGATAATTGTAACCTTTTGGTATGCTTACCCTTGCCGGTTGTGAGTTGGAAGGTGCCGTATGGTTGAAATCAGCTGGGCGAAACAATTGATTTGGAAACGGTTGACTGAACGATGGCATTTGAACGGGATTTGACTGAACGGAAATTATTTATATGTGAACGATTCAGTATTTCGGGCCCATTCTGAGCGAAAACTCATTAAAGAACACCCATGGCTCACGCTCGTTGATAATATTAACCTGTAACGTATTATTGCTCGACAAAATTATTATGATTATTATTATAACGGTGTCGAGCGGTAATACTTTCCAGGCTAATCTAATCCAAGAGTGTGAGCCGGCTGTTTACTTCGATCGGTTTTCGTCCGGATGCGTCAAAATATGAGACTACAGCTAATTAACCAACTGAAAAATCCCTGACTCGCTGAGCAATAAAGACTGTACATTAAACGTTGCGGTTCTAGTGACGTTTTCCAGTCACGAAGGAATTTACAAGAAAATGGACCACAGGAGCCGGATACCAGGCCGAAAGTGAAAATTTTCTCTTTTTACCGAAAGCTAAAAAAAAACCCAATTTTTTCTTTTTGAGTTATAATATATCCCTCAGGCATCATATTGCACTTTTTGAGCACGGACCCTGTTTTAGAGTTTTTAAGGCGTTTTTTCTCAAGCCGTCTCTTCGGAAAATCTATGTTTACTATTAGAAAGCTAAACGTTCAGCTTTCTAGTGGTAAACATTTTATTAAAAACTATTCATGGATTTTCCGGAGAGAAGGCTCGAGAAAAATATCTATGGCAGTCAATTTTACCCACAGTACTGCAGATATATTTATCTTGCCCATGGACATTGCATGGCGATACTGTATAACCATATATCATACTGATTAAGCTTTATTAAATTTCTCTGATTTCTTCTGATTGACTGTAGCTTCAATCGCCATAATTCTGGTAATTTTCCACTTTTATCACAAAAAATTTCTTTAAAATTCAATATTTTTATAAAAAGAGAAAAGTTTGATTATATTAGTATTTATTAGAATCACTGATAAATTTTCTGCAATAAAGTAAAGCTTCTAACTTCTGATGGATTAGCACTAAAAATAGTGACCACTTCTGTGCCCAAACTGGTAGTTAATTTATGCTTTTTCTGGGGGTTAATGTGCTTCACTTGTATAACAATATGGTTAACTAACAATCAAAAAGCCCACCACCTAATTACGTGTGTGCCCATCAAAGCGAGTATTTCGTCATTATTTGATCCGAGACGGATTGTTTAATTGGCTTCGCAAAGCTATCCCTAGAATTTTGTGTGTGTCCGTTTATAATTGCCTATAAATCGGGTCAGGTACGCTTCAAAATCGGGTCAAAACCTCTCAAGTTTACAATTTTTTTTTTACAAATGTCCCCACAAAATGTAGGTACCCAGCAATTGACACGTGGAAGAGCTTCTCTTTTTAACTATTTTTTCTACTAAATCCGCAAAAAATTCAGAAGTCGCGGACACCTTTATAATTTGAAGTCGCGGCAACAGCGACATTAGGGCGACACTATGTGCGACACCAACCAATCAGTATATAATAAGATGTTTCGGTCACGATAAAGCAGAATCGATAAATCGAGATAAAGCAGCACTTTTATTTTCGGCCTCACAGACCTCACTTATATGTGATTTCAGAATTATAGAATACAATTGATTATAGTAACCAGATCAGTTAGTTAACTCCTTATAATCGCGAAGTAGTAAGTTTTATTTTGTTTACATCTGATCATTTGCGCAGTCGTAATCGTTCTTGGGCACCTTTCCAATACGGTACCCTTTCGCCTGATTTACATCGCGATATTGCGGATTCAAACTTTCTGACTTAGATCAAGTCATTCGAGTGGTAGCTCTATTATCTCGGTTAGCGCTTTTGTGTTTCCGTTGGAACCTCAACCGGGAATTGAACCCGGGGCTACCGATCTCTAGATTTCTGTCGCGCTATCCATTACACCATTGAGCGTAATTGGATAGAAAAGACTACAGTGAAACGTAATAGTAATTAACACCCGTTAAACCTTTTTGGAACATTACCTCTGTATACCCTTTTGAGCAACTATAGACTCATAACTCATCGCTAATATTAAACCTCAAGCATTACTTTTTCTTGTTTTCTCCGTTATTGCGTCTATAAATGTTACCTCAATAAAATCAGAGAGTGAAGTCCAGAAAAAAGAAACACGGAGAAGCTCAATTAATCCGAAAATTTCGTGAACGGTAAATCAATTTTATGAGAACGCATGGCGCTAGCCGCCTTAACTTTTAACTGTCAGATTACCCTGCTCTGCTTAGTTTCGAGTAAAACGCGAAAACTGTCCGACCAGTAAAAATTGGCTCAAAGTGTTCAAGCATAAACCAGTCATTATATATGACCGGTTTTTGTGCCATAAAATCATTATTATTAACTTTCGGGAATCGTAACCCCGGCATCTGGCCGTATAGTACCGTCAGTAGTTTTTGGGATTACGCGATATAAATTCCGTTATCATTCCGTTATCATACTTTGAAAGTTTTTGATGATTGGAATACATGACTTTACCGACTGAAAAGTGTTGTACAGGTAAACAGACCTCACTTATATATGAGTTCAGAATTATAGAATATAATTGACTAGAGTAACCAGAGCAGTTAGTTAATTCCTTATAATCGCGAAGTAGTAAGTTTTATTTTTGTTTACATCTGATCATTTGCGCAGTCGTAATCGTTCTTGGGCACCTTTCCAATACGGTACCCTTTCGCCTGATTTCCATCGCGATATTGCGGATTCAAACTTTCTGACTTAGATCAAGTCATTCGAGTGGTAGCTCTATTATCTCGGTTAGCGTTTTTATGTTTCCGTCTGAAGCACGTTTCGTCCAGGGATCTTTGATTTGTAGGTCCTCGAACATTATATTTATTTGCGCTGTATTAATGCTTCAGAGATTCTTGGTGTGATTATTTCCGCCAATTTTGTTCTTAATCTTCTAACATATGTCTGCTAAATGACGAACTGCTTTGGTTTTTACTTCCTTTGGGATTCGGTTGATGGACTTGCACAGTGTCCTGGTGATTTTTGGAATAGCCAATATTGTAACCACTTGACTTTTATTGGCTAACGGCTATGTTCGTACGTTGGTTTGTATTGATAACGGACCGCCGAAGCTAGATAGACTCTATAACACTTTCAAAACATTAATCACAAACGGGAATCGAACCTGGGGCCACGGATCTCTAGATTTCTGTCGCGCTATCCATTACACCATTGAGGCTTGGATAATGAAAGTGTTTAGAGACTTACATTCCTTAGCTTATTGAGATTATCTATACAAAGCCACCACATGGAGACATATACATCTCTTCAAGGCCGCGTGCTTAATCGCCAAGAACTGTACGAAAGCGCGGGGGTCAGGTTCACCCACTCAACATTGAGTCCCTTGAAGTCGCCAATATCCTTATGGTCGACTTTCACTATGGTCCTTATAAGAACCC
>SCLF01114834.1:0-10813 GCA_004367975.1 Mesochordaeus erythrocephalus
CCATTCAGCAATACCTACCCCTATAAGTCGTCCGCTAGTCAATGTAAACTATCACTGTAGACAGCGGTCGCCAGTCAACAGTGGTGTCGCCAGTGAGCCTTGAGCTCGCTCTATTATCTTTTTGAAAACAAGAAGGAAGTGGTGGAGGGGCAGTAGAGGGTCAGTGCGAGAGCCATTTAGTCATTCGACTACTTTTCCATTGCGGGATCTGCAGGAATCCTCGTTACTGCGCTCCAGGCCCGCTACCCTCCGAAAATATTTGTCCATGATCAGGAAGCTAGCCCAGGTGCTGTGCAATTTTGCCAAATGTTGTCCTTGGCAGCAGACCTTACCACAATTGGATTGGCCTCATCTTCTTATTTTAAGGGTCAGTGAAATACACGGCATTCCCATTATCATAAATAGGCTTAGATCGGCTTAAAATAGGCTTCAAATCTGTTTTTTTAAAAAAATTTGTAGCTAACTGTATCTGATAACATGATTGCGAAAAATGATAGCAGCAATCGAAAATTTATATAACCGATTGGTTTTTGCCGAAATGATTGCTAACCCAACTGGTGCTTTAATGGACGGAGAAGTAACACCAAAAAAAAACATATCAAAAACAATTAGCTCTGCACCGAGAGCAGATTTGCCTTTCTAACTCGCAATATCAATGGAAATCGCTATGTGAACATCATCACTAACGACCTCAATGTACTTAGAAATGGCAGTCGGTACTGCGATCCAGTGAGGCTATGCCGATAACCTGTGAAATGGTAAGATTGTTATGTTTACTTAATTCGCTATCTTTACTAACAGTTTACTAACTTGGAAGACGACTTTCTGTACATAAATAAATTATTATGCTAACTTAGTTAAATGCAAGAGTTTGGTGCAGAGAGATGCACACCAATTTGACCCAATTACATTCTTCCTTATTGTGTGATTCATAGAAGACTGCTCGCCAATGTAAATATATTAGTTCAAGACATGGACTAATGCTGAAAATTTCGCCAAAAAATGGTCACCACCCCCAAGAGAGATGCAAACGAACAGCAGGGTGCCTCAGAAAAATTAATTAGCAATCGGACTTCTCAACTAATGCAATCACATTGTTCAATGTCTAAGCTATATATATATATCCGTAGATGAAATAATATTTATCGAAAAATAATCGACCAAATTTGTTCGCAATGCCATGACGATAGAAATGTCACTTCCTGGAACGCAAACTCCAGTACCTTCCGACTGGATGATTAAGTGGTGAAGATGTTATATCTTTTAGCTGTCAATTAGTACAGCGCATTTCATAAATTCTGGGAAAATAATTGAACTGTCGTGACGTGTATATTTGGTCCATATCTCCCGGTGTGAAATAGGTATAAAACCCACCTTTAAAGTTCTCAGCACAAAATTAGTCCGAGTATACTTACATCCGGCATATCCCAACGAAATTAGTGTTTCGTATTTTAATCCGAAACTATATACGTATTGAGACATATCGAAAAATATATAAATGCGTTTGGTAAACGCGATTTTTAGAAGACTTATCTCCAAGCTAAATATATCAGCTGGAAGCTCGAACCCGTAACCAACTAACGCTGAAAATTTCATCAAAAAATGTTCACCAGTTTCCACGGGAGATGGAAACGTAGAAATATCAATTCGGCATTCTACAAATACCCGATGGGTGTGGAGAACTTGGCGAAACCACTTTCGCCAAATATAACCACACTCTATTTTAACATATACCAACTATCTATTAATGTCCCATGGTTGGATAAAGTCTGGTAAGCTGACTGGCAATTGACCATGACGCCGCCCAGAATCCCAAAAACGGCTCCAATTGGCTCTCGATTCCCACTGGATAAACCCCAATATGAAAACTGATTATGTCGTTCAATTGACATTAGGATCAACACCGATAAGAAAATGGCCACTTGAGGAAACGGTTGATAAATATACGCGTATAGAAAATGACGAAGCAATATTCATTAATATCTTAATTATTCCTTGCGATATCCAAACAAATTTGACTCGCCAGTAATTTCAACATAATTCGACTCGCCAGTAATTTCAACATAATTCTCCAAATGGATAATACCGAAAATGGAGTGCGATGATTTACGTAATAATATCGATGTGTCTGTCTCACTGTCTAGTTTCTGTCAATTTTATGCATTGTTATAATCCCATTTTGGCCTATAAGCGCCATCCAACAGAAACCGCCCGTGACTCCGAGCACGGTCAAAGGCAAACTACCAGGCAACTTATTGGGGATATGGTACATATTTTACTATTTCCATCTTGAACATACAATAGACGAGTTTCAATTGATTTACTTATTTTCTGAAACAAAATAAAACAAGTTTAAACTGGTGCGTACAAGTTAACTTTAATCAATTGCACCCTTTTCGGACCGTACCCTTTGGAGTAACCAATGACTCATGGCTCATCGCTAATAATATTAAACTTCGAGAATTAACTATTTTGCGCTTTCCTGTTATTCCATCTGTTTTACTCAATAGGTGAACAGAGTGAAGTCTAGAAGGAAGAAACACGCCAAAACAGAATTAATCCGAAAAAACCCGTAACCGGTAAATCAATTTTATGAGGGAATACCGGCTTAACTTTACACTGTCCGATTAGAAATAGCTGTTTTATATATTATATACGTTTAATTACACGGCGTTAAAGCAAGTAAAACGAATTGTTCGTCGGTCAAATTACTTAAACGTCAATAAAAAACAGATGTTTGAGTCCAAAAATTTCGATTCGAAATTGTCTAGACGAATGTACAACCCCGCCAATCACGTGTCTTTTACCTCGTGTATTTTTACCTTAACCCGCCGCTGAGGAATTTTTCTGGATTCTTTTAGTGACAATTTACTCAGCCGCACAACTAATTACGTTTCTAGACATCCATGGTCGTGTTGTTGGTTACGGGTATAAGGGCTAGTTTGAATAGGAAATTTTCTATATAGTTACTGCACATTAAGCAAAAGCTGGGGTCTTAACCCGTCGCGGAAACCCACTTTCGTATCGAATTTACCCACTGCCCGCAATGACATATTTGCATTCTAGGCAGAAATATTTTGTATATTTTATTAAATATTGTAACCGGTCAGCCAATTGTAAATTAATATAATTTCTTAGACTAATAGTACACCCTATCATTATCCTGTTAACAGGTCCTAACAAATGTGTTCTTGATAAATGTAAAGTTAACTCGCTCTAAACTGGACAATTATAAACTCCAATAGAACTAGTATCGTTACGCCCGTGAGTTAACTCAACGGAAAAACACGCGAACCACTCGGCCAACCGGTGCTCGCCCACTCCATTTAGTCAGCAAAGACTCAGCAATGAGTAGGTTGCCCCACGATTTCAGCGAGGACGTGCTCGACAGAACCGATTTGAATGTGTCTTGTCTCAGAGATTCCAGAGATTTTTATTTTTTTCAATATGTGACTACATCTTTTTGATGCGGACCAGCAAAAAATCGACACCACTTGGCGATGATTTTGATTTACAATTCATGTTCGATCCATTCCGACAAGAGAACAGTAAGTAACGCGAATTTTGGGTTAAATTACGAAAAATTAGGTCTCATGGCATAACTACTTAAATTTTCACGGCCGTTCAGAATATAAGTTATGCCCTAATTTAATTATTTTACATAATTAAAATTTAATAATCATGATTTTTATCAATAAATTATTGAACGCAAGATTCAGTAAACTCACGGTTTCGGGGCTTATTACAAGAGTTTTAGCCAGGTCAACATTGTCCCATTTAAATATGTATGCTGCCCATCGAAAAAAACGAACGAATTTAGCAGACAAAACTTCACCAAATTGACATATTCCAATTTATTTTACATAATTAAAAGCACATATAGACATATCGTACAAAATCTTGGTAACCTTTGTGCTCAACAAATCACACCGTGTCAGTTTTTTCATAAGTTGGTAAATTCCATGGTTGTCACCCTAAACGGTCATAGACTGATTGATTTGTAAGTAATTCCGGAAAATGCAATCAACGGAAAAAAACAAGTGGCCCGATAGTTAGTGAACTCCACTGAAGACCGATTCCTGTCAATGTCCCATATACCAAAATATGATACTAAAAAACAACACAGAAGTGAACTTAAAATTTCCGATTTGAAGAGGCTTTGTAAACGCAGAAGTCAATTTTTCTTAGTGAACGCATCAGGCTAGTCGGTTAACATTTTTACTGTCCGATTATAAATTGTCGGTCGATAACATGGTCAATTTCTTTGCGTATATTTTCTAATTTTTTTACATTTTGCCAGTTCACTTCCGGTTGCAACTCCGGGCCGCGAGTTTTCTCAAACTTCGCGCCATAGAATTTCATTCGGAAATACTGTTCCACGTGTTAATATGCAAGGCAGCTGTCACAATTTTGTAAGGCATTTGTCTACTAAAATTTATACGACGCAAAAATGCCATGTATTTTTAAAATTTGTATCATGAAATATTTCAGAACGGAAGTTATCAACCAACACAGGACCAATCGTATATGGAAAAGTCCCAGTTGACCGAGATAAACACCGTGACCGATATAAAGACTGTGACCTAAATAAATACGTGCTCAACTACGCAACGCCAAAACCGACCAAAATCACAACCGAACTTCACTCATCTGGTAAGATATAATTCTTTAAACTACTAACTATGAAATTTGCTGATTGTTAACCAAATTTGATAGGCCAACGTCCACAAGATATTCTGAGGAACCATTTTGATGAGGCACTAATTTAATCATTTCAATCCCCAGAATAAACAAAATTCTCGTCAAAAATATCGTATTTTCAAGTTTTTAGGTTTACTTCCGGTCAAAATTTCCCTAAAATATGCGCAATAATATTCCAGGCGTGAAAACTGGTTAATGTCGTTTAGTTTTCGTTGGGTCGAAATAATTTTTCGTCTGTATGCCAAAAAAAAATTTGCCATGGATATTGAGTTACGTACCATTATATACACTTACATTTTTGTATCAGATAAATATCCACGAAAATTTTTACCAATTTTGATGAATACTACACTATTTTCAATAGTTTCAGTATACACTTTGCAATAGACTTTGTTCACGATCAATATGCATGTGTCCGTCAGTATTCCGGGAAAACACTAGGTGGCGGTAAATGAAATTTTCACGTGGTTTTGTTACTTTTTTAAAAATCTGAAATTTCATTTTTGGGCTATAATTGAGACACGTGTTAAGAATTCTGAAATTGAAACTGGAGTCGTAACGCGTCGAATAAACCCTCTTTCGAGCCAATCGGATATACTTTCCGAAACACACAATCTTCTCTTCTTGTACCTATAACTACCTAACGGGTTAGGATATGAGGTCACGTGAGAGGAATGTAGCTGACATCCGCACGCGTCAAATAATACCAGTTTGGGGGGTAATCAGTCATCCTTTAAATGTAGGTACAGTGATAACCCTATGTCTCCCGAGACCAACAAAAGTTATTGGCGCTCTTCTGGAAATCATTGATGCGTTTCGCTTTGAAAGCTCTGTTTGGTCAAGTTATTGTGAATCGATAAAATCCAGCCTACGGGTTAAATCGATAAGATTTATATTTGAGGTTGGATCTAACTATTGATCGATTGACATCATGACGAATTTTCTACGGAAAATTTCGTATTTTCGATTTTTAGGTTCATTTCCGGTAACTCGTAAAAACTAAAAAAAATCCTAAAAAAAATAAATTTTTTTAGGACAGTTTTCCACCAGAGGTCGTTTCGGGCAACAATTTGGTGTATTCGCGATTCAAAACACCAACTTCCGGTTTTTAGTTGTCACTTAAAAACGCAAAAAAACAGGGTCCCTGGTCATAAGTAACCAAAAATGTCTGGGAGGTATAATTCTAACATGGTCACTATATTAGAATAGCATCATGGTACTGTACTGTTGCAATGAAATATACCGTTTATTAACCCGTACGCCGAAGAAATAGTTATACCCTCACGCCGCAGTCTGTGTCGCTCGACACATCCGCGTAAAAAAACTAATATCAGGTCCAGAGTCCAATTTTTGTTTCGTTGATAGAGGGTATAAGGGTTAATTTGAAAAGAGAATTTCCGATATATCCAAACATTTAGGCTGTTTTTGGTCAAATTAGGTCATTCTTGACCTTATAGGGTATAGTAACTGTGGAATTATATCCAATTATGAGCTTATTTGTAATATCCGCCAACGCACAATATTATTACTTCGTATAACTATCAAATACTTGATCATAATTTGTATTTTTATATCTCGTATACTTTCGGAACCGCATGAACAAACTCTATCAGACCGGCCAAGTCACGTCAAACGTTTATGTGCAATTTGAAGGGGGAGGGGCCACTTTGGACAGGTGTGTGTAAGATATGATTACGTCCTTATTATGCTGTTAAGACCAACCAAAAATGTTTTCGCCAATTGTTTTCGGCAGATTGCACCTGAAATGGGTACAACTCCGATGTTGTTCCGTTTACAAGTTATAAGTCTACTTGCAGATTAGTACCTTAACGATAGACTATTCTGTTTTTAGTAAAATGTCGCTTTCAGTAGGCCTGATTTAGGGTAGTTGTCACAGGCTGGTGGCCACTTTCTAGATATAAGATTTGTGTACGCTATAAAAAATATACCAGTTTAGGGGACCCCGCGAAAATAAGGAAATTGCTAACCCAATTTTTTTTTATTTAACAACCCGTATAATGACCCAAATAATGACTCATTTCTCAAATGCCTGCGACTTTGGGCAGTCCCCGGAACAAAACTGTGTATTGAATAAACTGTATTATAGTAGTGAATTCTTCATCGAAATACATTTTATTATACTAGTGCTGTATAAACGATTTAAATTGTGACTGTACGGCTACTCAGTTCTATATGAAATTACCAGTGTACCTAATATCGCGTGTTGTTGATTATAGATATAAGGAATAGTTCGAATAATAAATTTTCTATACAGTTACTAATATTTAAGCTATTTTCTGTAAATTAGGTCATTCTTGATCTTATGGGGTAAATATAGTACAGTATTATATCTACTTATGGGTTTATTTGCAATGCCCGCCTACGCAATTTACTATTATTCCGTATAACTATCAACCCCTTTATCAGAAATTGTACCTTTTTATCTCATATCTTACTACTTGATCTCTGCACCAACCGTGGGCGTATTCCGCCCACGGAAATTTGGGATTGATTTGGTGCCGAGTTTTTCTATAACTCTCGAACCATTTAACAGAATTCGTTTATTTTTGTCTCATATTGTTCGCCTCATCTCGCTCCACCTTTGCACTAAATAAAGTTGGTACCCGCAGTTCGTTAATGTTATATATAGAAAAGTTGATAAATCCTGACACCCTTATCCCGCAACCATCAATTAGTTTACGTGCAAACATTGCAGTTACATACCATAATATACCCTTAAATTTTTGGCTCGGATCAATATGGTAATGTTGATTTTAACTCGTTAATTTTAACTCGTTAATTTTAACTCGTTAATTCCCAAGTACCTTTAGGAACTTAAATTTCTTTTTAAATATTTTTCCAATGGACAATTTGGTTTGATTTTCGATTTAAAATAACGAACTTCCGGTTTTCCGCTGTCACTTCCAACGTTACTTCAGGTCTAAAAATACTTCCAAAAAACCACGTTTAATTTAGGGTGGCGACAAGGGGAGATTCAACCACGTATAAGGCCTTAAAAACGCTAAGACGCTAAACGTTAAAACAGGGTCCCTGGTCACAAAAAAAAAAATGCCTGGGAGATATAATATGATTGATAAGCCCCCACGATATCTTTTCGCGGATGAGCATTGAGAGTCACGCCCCATAATATACGCTTAATTTTTTTAGATCAGATTAATATCAGGAGTTGAAGTATGCGTCCAGTTTTTATTTAGCAATTCTCGGATTTTTCTTTGTGTTCACTTCCGATCAAAATGCTCGTTCCAAAACCACCCTATTGTATGGCCAATCCTGACCTTCCTTCAGTGGTCTCAATAATAGTCTGTTGCACACGTGCTGCCTCTTGCGGAAAATCAAAGTGTACGTCCAAGAGGCAGCATAAGATACTTTAACCGTCAAATGAAGCAGTTGGTTCAAACCAAATGCTTGTTATCTTGGTGAGCATATTTAGTTGCAATTTTTTATTATAAGTGTTATAAATTTAATTTTTAAAACTTTTGCTAACTATCAATCGTACAAGGCTATGTACAAGGCTATGATATTTTAGCTAGTTCACATGAGAAATCTACGTCCTTTATTTCATTCCAAGGTCAACCCGGAAGCTGCAATTTGTTTTCGTTTCCGGATATTTTTATTGTTATATGCGTCGACTTCCGGTCAAAATTAAGTTCGCCAAAATTCTGAAATCTCGCTCAAAAATGCATTATAGTTCGAATATCTTTATAACGATAACAACAGTAAAATTGACGGTTAAAGTTTCTCCGACCTATCTTAATTTCTAACCCCGAGAGGATAATAATAAAAAATTTGGCCATTCTGTCTCAACCTGTTATCAAACTTCAACATACCATTCAAACGAACCATCCATCGACCAAAACTATAAATATAATAAACCTGGCAGATATTGCCAAATGTTTAAAATAACTGTCTTAGCTCGCACATAACATTTTTTTCTAACACAAACCGGTGCGATGATGATTTTGTTTTACTTCAACTTATAATAAAAAAAACGTACCCCATGCAACAATCTGATTAGCCCAGCAATGATCGCCTTAGTCGTCGAAATTTCTTCATGAAATTTAAACGTTTTTCTAACGTCATCTTTAATTAACTCCGTCTAGGTTAATCAACTCGGGACAGACAAAAACAGATATCGCGTGTCCAAGATATTGACGGTCAAATAAATTAAACTTATTTTTTTTTTTAATTAGAGGGCTGTTATCACACCAGGTATACTGTAACCGCTGGCCTTCTATAAATAAGTTTTAACTGAATAATTGCATTTGAATGTCAACGTATATATGATGGCTTCTCGGTCCCTATTGGTAAGGACGATTAATCGAACAATAGTACCGCTAAGTAGGCAGCTAGAATAGCTTCCCTCATTTGAACTTCAACGGAAAATAATGTTCAGTGTTTTTGCTTGATATCGAATGGAAGAGCAATGGACTGCGATGGATACTTCTGTACCCCTACACAGCCCCAACAGTTTGGACAGTTAAAGTACAGTTTGTGAAGATACAGTTGCCTGAAAGGTGCGCATTTGGAACAACGCAAATAACGTCCTTATCGTGCTGTTTAATACTTCGTCAAAATGCTAAACCACGGTATATATATACTTCTCTAGATGAAGTCCACAAACATTATTACTGTCACTTATGCGTGGAATAGACACGTTGAAAGTCCAAGAATTTTGGGAATTTTTTTAAGCATTTTTTTTTAAATATTTTTAAACTTGTTCAGAATTTTTTTTGCATTTTAGATCTTTTTGAATTGCTTAGAATTTTTATGCACTTATTTTCGGCAATAGAAATAATTTCCCACATATTTATTTGGACTTTATTTCGGTTAACCTGATTATGGGAAACAGAAAACTATTCGTGATAACGCAGTTCTAAGCCTTCCCAGTGTTTTCCTAATCGGACTTCAAGACAAGCGTCCTGAATCTTCCCACGTCTGAGAATATTATCAACTGACAAGGCGGTCGAGCTGCCAGACCATTACTGCGGGAGCGATATAAGTCACGCCCCTAAATTTCATATTTCTTAACCAGTGGACAACTTAAGGCAACAATGTCCACGACGCTCCTCTTTTGCAGATATCTCGAGAATGAATAATTGTATCTCGTTATCATTTTAACTTGTTCCAAGGTTTTCAAGTTCTCTTCAAACAAACTGAGTCCCGATGAAAACCCTCAGTGTACAAAATCTTGTAGACCAAGAAATTTAACTGCGATTAACTCAGCGGTCGGACTTTGCGTCAGTGTCGTCATAGATAATAAATGGTGGTTCTACTATCCACCGAACATTTTTTTTAAAAATATACACTGAAGCAGTGTCGCTCTCTTTTCAGAAATCCGGCGGTTTGCTAAGTACAACTCCAACTATTTTCGCCGTTGGAACTCAGTTTCATTTTTCTTTGCGGTTAATAGAAACAAAGCTAATATATTTTAGCTAGTTACTTGAAATCTCTGGAATTCTAGGCAATATTTTAACCGAGAAAATTTACACCATGATTTTTCGTTCTTTCTAGATAAGCCATTTTTTAATATGGTTTGAACACCATTACATAGTCAAACAGCATAGCTGCCACTGGAAAATATTGTATAGCTTGGACTATACTAGACGAGCGATGGACTACGGCGTCCATTGGTTAAGAATTGTTAAGCGGCACATATATATATGTACCGTTTCAAAATGTCAAAGCCACTTAAGTGCCAACTTATGTGGTGGATTCAATTGGAAACACTCCAGAGTAAGAATCACCAACCATGTAAGGTCCAGATATTGACCAACGACACAAACGGATTGCCCAACCATCGGAAAATTCTTCCGATTAAGCTAGGTGATTCAGCTAGGATTAGCTAAACCATACATGTAATTAGATTCAATTTATATAAGCGTAACATCAGTCTCGCCAAGCTAAATACTTCGCGCGTTTGTTAAAGAAGCGTATGTCACGTATGCCACAGTTACATTAGCAATATAACTTTTACATAGTTCTGCAAAACCATATACCTTCCGGATCTACTACAGCTACATCAGAAATGCAATTGGTACATATTTTTGCAAAGCTGAACTCTGATTCTAATGATATATGTTTCCTAGGCTAT
>SCLF01114945.1:0-10812 GCA_004367975.1 Mesochordaeus erythrocephalus
TAGTGGAACACTATCTTTAAAAAATCTAGGTACCCAATGGTACTTAGGAAATGACACTTTAAAAAATTCAGTTTTTTTACAATTTAAGGCGGCTGCGTAGTAGGTATGGTTTTACCTCTCGTGCCTAGAGTTTTAGGGTCCCTTTGACCAGCAATGTTGACCGGAAGTGAACCTAAAAATAGAAAATTCGAAATTGTTCGTTGAAAATTTGGTCGAATCTTCGGTCGGGTCATAGTTAAGTGGACAGAAAATAGTAGATTTGTTAGGCACTGAATTGGCTCGCTAGCTTGATTTATTCGTTTGTGAACTTTTGAAGAGCAAATAGTATTTAGATTGGATCACGGTTCGAGAATAAATATGTCCAATTACTATTAAAATAGTGCACCGGAGTAGATGTATAAATACGTATTTAGGGCCTTTCATCTAGGTTCCACCTAGTATTACTGTTAATAGAAAGTACCGCCAGAAGTGTCAGTTTAAAACCCGGAATTCATTATTTTAACCTGGATTTACAAGATCTAGGCAGGACCAGTAATACGCCACACTCTAATACTTTCTACACTTCAATTTAAAATCAAATAACTCTGTATAATATATGATTATGATTACTGGATAAATATTGACATAAACCCGAAAATTCTCACCCAGTGTTCTCCAACAATAGAGGCTGGTAAAAGCAGTGTTATTTTGAAAAATAAAACGATTGAGAAGTGTATATATTCAATGCCTTTATACCGTTAGGTAACATTGAAATAATAACGAAATTGTTTTTTCCGGAAACTTAAGTTACTCGGTTTTGTTGTTTGTCAAATATACCTGCGACTTTCATCAACAATATATTTATATGAATGAAATACCTCGTGGTTACCCCAAATCACTACAAAATTGAGTTTATCACATCGCGGTAAAATGTTAACAAACATACACAGTTATTGCCACAGAATGACGATGTTTACGAAGCGTAGTCGATTATTTTCTTACAGGGGGTTAAGTATAGATGCATTGTTATAAAGACCACAATATTAGCAAGCACGTAATTGCTGCTTTCCAATTAGTCGCATTAACGATGGCCCAATAAAACTTAACGGATCGCGTGGAAACGATAGGTATCGTGGAATCTATACAAAAACGTTTTTCATTTCTTCTCTTAGGCACCTTACTTTTGAGAGTCACTTTGCTCATAGACCCTTTCTAATAAACTCCAGCGCCTCCATTAACAGAAAAAACCACAAACACTCTAACCAATACGATTAACGCTAAATATTAACCATAAAAACCGAATTTTTGATAGTCACATTTTAGTTAGTCTCCCTGGCAACTAGTTATAAATGGTAAGTATGTCGTTACTAGGATAACACTGATATTGATGAAGGCGCTTCACTTTCAGTGATACTATAGAAAACGTTTAAATGTATTTTCTAACTACAATTAAACCCAAGTAGAGCACCAGTATGCTTTTTGGACAACATCCAAAACGGGTTTTCTGATGATAATTTTCGGCTGTACTGACTTCAAAAGTTGCGCGCTACATTTTAGTTGGCCATGATGGTTCATTTTCACCGAGCCATTATCCCGTTTTTTAAAAAACACTAAATCATGTAAGAATTGAAATGGTTTACCGTCCAAGCTATAGTGGCTCCTATTTCGTGTTTTAGTAGATTATTAACGTAGGTTGATATCAGTCGATGCAGAAATATAAGATAATAGTTGTGAACATAATGAAGGTGTAATAATGGAGTAATTTGTGTATTATTGGGATGTTATTAGTGTAGTAATATTCAACTAAATCAATTTCGGCCTACGTGGTTCCCACCGTATAAACTGTATGGTATAACCTTATTGACAAATATCCTCTATATAACCTCTCGGTAAATCTTGTCCATTTGCAGGATTGAGCATAATGTGGATGTTGATCGAGAATGGCGGCGCTCTATAACCCTGGAAGTCAGCTGAAAACTAATTGGCCAACGATACAAAAGGTTTATCCCCATTAAGGGCACATTATATTATATATAGTATAGTTACTAAAACTACTACTGCACTAAAACTCAAGTAGATGTTTTCAAAATAGAAATACCATACCAATATTTAATCGTGCAAAATTTCAAAAAGATATAATGCAGAATTTTCGAGAAAATTGCGAAAGAAGTTAAGCTTAAATCCTTGGATAGTATTAGTCACGTGCATGGGTGGGGCGACAATGCGTTTTAATGGATGAGAAAACAATTTATGTTATTTTCAATAATGTTTTCGACACAACAGACAAGTTGATGCCGACGAAGCTGACAATGGACAATGGAGGCAGGAAAAAAGCGGAAACAATGTAAAATTTTGAAAATTTTGTAAACATTGAACCATACCCAGATTTCTTATAGTATACAAAATTCTGTAAAGGACCATGTATACCTT
The DNA here is from genome assembly GCA_004367975.1 of Mesochordaeus erythrocephalus. Lineage (NCBI taxonomy): Eukaryota > Metazoa > Chordata > Appendicularia > Copelata > Oikopleuridae > Mesochordaeus > Mesochordaeus erythrocephalus. The sequence continues at coordinate 2,410 of SCLF01114945.1, forward strand.
ATACTCAGGGCACAGTGCCCTGAGAGCTATATATTTTAAACTAAAATTCCAAAATAAAAACATTACAATTGGGCACATTTGTGTGGCTCCCAAGTATAAATCAGATCTGGAATCAAGACCTAAAGGGGAGTTACCTAGTATGGAAAAATAAAAAATGAAAACAAATTAGTAGTTTATAAGAAACACAAGGTGTCCGGAATGCAAAATAAAGCTTTTAAAGTTATCCATTATGCCTATATGAACCGGAGGTTAGCCGAAACGGGTTGAGAGGGGGTAATTAAACTGAAGGGATCTTGCGGTCGAAATTACACTTAACTGACCTTTTAGGCAAACTAATAATGAACTAATGGGGTCATTCAACCCTCATTAAAAAATGAAACTTCACCTGGAACATTTAATGATAAGGGCAGTAGTACGTACTTTTGCGGAAAATTGGTGCTAGAGGTCCATGGTATCGAATTGTTCGGCCATGTCAATCGTGACAGACTTCATAAAAGTTATCCACGGTTCGAAAATCATCAACAAACCTACGAAAGGTGATGAACTAACTACTGAAAGAAATAATAGGAAAGAGCCGCCGGCCATTCTGCCGTTGAGGTCAAACCCCTATACTAAACTACTAGGGCCTCTAGAAAGTTCCCCAGTCAGTGGTGCCTTTGACGTCATTTGAAGATTTACCCCGCTTACTGTCCAATAGAAAAGAAGGCTTAAGGCCGTCTGGCTTGTGCGTCATAAAACTGGCACAAACTTAGCAACAAAGCCGGATAAAACTGGATTCTAACTCAGAATTTCACCAAAAGTCTAATAGTTGGCCGTACACCCAGCTAAGTACCAATAAAAGAGTACCGAAAAAACTATATAAGCAGACAAACCTGTTCGAACCTCCGAAGTCTAGCTGGACAACATCATCCATTTTCCGGATATCCGGCAAGGTACTTGTGAATAAAATCCCTCGGCCTTTTAGAGTAGTCAAATTCAGGGTAATCTCCAGGCCGTCAATTATTCCACCTTCACGGTGAATAAAATCCCTCGGCCTTTTGAAAATAGTTAAATGCAGGGATAATCCCCATGTCGTAATTTACCCCATAATTTCACGGAGATCAGCCCCCAAGCCTTTTAGAATAGTCAGACCCCTCGGCCTTTTGGAACAGTCAAATAAAGGGATAATCCCCAGGCCGTCATTTATTCCACACTTTCACGGTGAATAAAATCCCGCGGGCTTTTTAGAATAGTAAAATACAGGGATAATCCCCAAAGGGATCGCGATCGCGGTGGGTTTTAGTGCAGTAGTTTTAATCCAACAAGCTGATTTCAAACTATACTCTTAAAACTATATAATATATCATATAATGTGCCCCTAATCGGTACAAACAATATATATTGTTGGTCGATTAGTTTTCACCCGACTTCCACTGCTATACAGCACCGCCATTCTCGATCAACCTACATATTGTGCTCAATACAGCCAATTAGCAAGATTTACCGAGAGGTTAAATAGAGGATACATAAGTGTGACAAATATATAAGTGTCACGTAACTGTACTCTACGAAACTTCACGCGTAAAATTAACAATTAGGACGAATTTAGCGATCATACGCTACAATTGTATGCTGATACATATAATCGAATGATAAAATAAGAATGTGCCTCTACGGATGACACGCGAAAACTAGATACCCTGATATATAAAATATATGCGAAAAATGCAGCACGGCCTTTCAGTGATGAAAGAGGTAAATTGAACAATACCGTCGAATAAGCGCTTCCATCTAGCTCTTCACAGACTTATTCTATTCCTATAGCTTAAATTATCAGTAATAGCAATTATATTTTATGTCACCCTTTGCGACTTGCCCGCAACTTAAAACTTCTGAACTGTTATATAAAAACTTTGACGGCAACGATATTTGTCAATATATAAGAACTTAGTGTGCAGACTGTATATAGTCAAGGTTAATCAATTTACTGGATCCGCTAGTGTTAAAAGCGGGTTCAAGTAACAACTGATCGGTTAACGAGACTTAGTAAGTTTGATAGAGTTTTTTCTTGCGGTTCTGAATTTGTTCCCAGAATATCCAAAATTACACGGCGTCTTATAGTTAACCCCTCTAAAGACAAATCGTGGGTATGGACCTCGAAAGTCACATTGTCCAAAATCGACAACATTAACTTTGAGCGTCCTAAACTTCTCCTACAGTCGAACTAAAGTCCTAAACTTCTCCTAAAGTCGAATTTTTCATGAACAAACAATCATAAAAAATAGAAAAGTGAAAAATTCGTGATTTTGTTACTTGTTGAAAATGTGTACATTAGAAATCTCATTTTCGCGCTATAACTAGGTCACATCTTAAGAATTTGGGATCGCTCCTTTGAGAAAAATTGAATTCGGAGTCGAAAGCCCACTTTCCAGCTAATCGGACATACACTAGTGGTTATAACTACATAACGGGTTAGGAATTCTATAAAATTCCGCAATATTTTAGAATGTCCGATTCACCCCAAATTGGACTAATTTAACGCACGCTGATGTCAGCTACATTTCTTCTGATAGGATTTACCGGAATTCCTAACCGGTTATGCAGTTATAGCCACTAGAATAAAAAATGTGATTTCGGGACGTATGTCTGATTGGCTCGAAAGTTAGCTTATTCGAGGTGCCATGACTCCCGATTCAATTCCCCTCAAAGGACCAATCCCGAATTATTAAGACGTGACCTAGTTATAGCCCGAAAATGGGATTTGTAATGTACAAATGTTTCACTTTTTGATTTTGTTATGATTTAGAAGGCCAAGATCCCATCGCCGTATAATTTTGCATATTACGGCAAGAAAAAACTCTATCAGACTTACTAAGCCTCGTTAGCCAATCAGTTTCCACTTCAAGGGGTGGGGCGACTTTGACAGAGATGTGTTGTCTACTGTTCAGATTTACCCCTAAATTCGACGCAGAATCGTTATGAAAATTGTTAGACCACCGGAGGTGCTAACCTAACACCGGAAATTGCTTTTTTGGAGCTATGTGTCAGACAAATAAGGATTAATCCTGTTAGCGCCATAAGTTCTCCCGAAAATTGATTTATTTGTTTACGAATTCCAAGAGGAGATTAGTGACTTAGTCTGATTTAGAAGTTGTTTTATAAGATTTAGAAGACAGACTTAAATATTTAACCGTATTTCAAGGCAAACCATATCCTCTGCCTACCTGCTTATCAGAATTAGTATATTGGTACTTTCCATATATTTAGACGGAATTTAGCCTGTTGACGGAGTTACAATTTAAATATACATATATATAATAATTAGGAATAATTTAGACGGTTTACTTGTGAAACATGATGCTATATAGGAGGTAAGTTGATTATAAAAATTCTAGGTGACCCAACCATAACTTGCAACATCCAATCACCGTGACGCATATATACTCCTCTCCTTCGTTTCAAAGATACAACAATGCTGAGTTAGATCACGATGACACAAAGCATTTCATTGGACCTTATGAGTAACCCACGTCCGTCAAATTAACGATTTGGGACTATTCTTAAATGGGTCAAAATGCGCTAAATACTAGAAATAATGCATTTCAATTAAATATCACATTGAATTTAATGCGCGATAAATCCCTATTCAAATATCTTTATGACTATATGGCTTGCTGTAAGTCCTCGCTGGTAAAAAAAAATCTTGAACTTCATATTCGATCAAGCCTATAATTGATTATATGAAGAGTTAGGAAATAAAATAGGATATAGCATCATGTTTAACTAGTAAACCGTCTAAATTATTATATATATGTATATTTAAATTATTACCTTCGCCAACACGCTAAATTCGGTCGAAATATATGGAACCAACCAATATACTAATGTTGATAAGCAGGTAGGCAGAGGATATAGATTGAACCTATAGAGTTAACATAGTTTGATGACTGGTACACGTCTGTCAAAAGTGCCCCCCCGGTGGTCTCCGGCGTCACATGGGAGCTTAAACCGACTTAAACTGACTCGGTTCCGAGTCGGTTCTCAGAATATCCAAAATGATATGGCGTCGTATAAAGAAAGAACGTGAAAAAGAACTTATTTTGAAAAAATGTTAATTTTAACTCGTGGGGCATGGCAACTCAGGGAACTAAATTATACTAGACCGCAGGACATCCAATAAATATATAGAGAACGTACTCCGATTATTTGTTTTAAAGCTATGGACCTCGAAAGTCACATTGTCCATAAATAGACACAATTGAATTTGACCTCTCTAAACTTTATTTTTTACGCAGTTGTTTCAAGTCCGAATGACCGAATGACCCTTAGATGGGTATATTCCCACTGCTCTCGTCTAGTCCCAGCATGCCATGTCAAAAATAGTTTTATATTAAAATTTTCACGAGCTGTGATCAACTAACCCAAACCATGGCATCCCAGACTCGTCTACGACCCCGGAATTTATACTAATGTCCAGATATTGGGAAAACGGACATACCTACCACTCTTTTTTATCTATTTGAAACCAGTTTGAGCAGTGATAAGATAACTTGATATGTCTGACAAGTCCCCAAACGTAACCCGCCTCACTCCTTATCAGTTTATCAAAGAAATGATGTAACTAAAAGAGGCTGTCCAGTAGATCTGAGTATATACAAATATATACGCTAATGTCTGTCAAATAAGTGGATCATTTGTGGAACAACTCTATTTAAATCCTTAACCAGTGGATACCGCAGTGGATACCGCAGTGGAACAAAACGTCCAACACGCTCTTATTTTGCAGATAGCTTATGTAGGAATGTCACCTTAAAATGTCTGCTTAAAATTTTGACTTAAAAGTAAATATAACAAAAGCTTTCGAAAATCGCAAACTTTAGATGCAATTATCTAAGCTGAAGGACTCGAGTTCAACTCACATTCATCCTATGCTTAGCCTTTGTATAATTGCTGTCAAAGGAAAAACCCTTACCTTGTACAGAACATTTTTTGCTGAATATATACAGAAACAACTCAGATGTAGGAGCCAATTTCAATACAACCATTACCTGCAATTAACCCCTGCGAATCCATTTCTGAATGCGAAAATCTCTTAGAATATTCCCCTGATCCTCCTGGTTCGCTGAGCCCATACGCCACCTCTATCGATCGATCAATCGAACGAGAGGGCGACCGAGAAACACAATGGGAAAGAAATTTCGAGAATAGGGATAAAGAAAGACAGACGAAGCCCGACAATTTCCTGTCAAATAATTAATGAATTATATTTTATAACAAAAACTACAGTATAACTCGTGGCTTCATTTTTGAGCAAGAAAATTGCATTTGAATGAAATTTCGCGTGTATCACCGTTATATTATGGCTTCTCATACTTTTATCAGATAGAAATATTCATAGAATTTTAATACATTGTCGATCTAACGGTAATACTCGTTATTTCGGTTGTGTACCGAATTCGCGAAAAAAATAATTATTTTTAGCAACCTCAAGTAGTGTAATAGGCTCAAAACTGAATATTCTCTCTATTTCTCTCTCTCCGGATGGTACAACCCTTTCGCATTTATCTTGAGATTAAAATTAAAAGCATTTTAAAGCTTCCATAAATCTATTTGCTTTGAGATTTCTCTTCTAAAAGCGGCGCATTCGTGCACAATGTAATTGTCTCTTTTTCTATGCTTGCGGTGTAATTTCTCATTCTGAAATCTATATTTTGTAAAATGTGATCTAAGAGATACATTTAATTTTTGTGTCTTCATTTGATCGACAGATGCGTGATTTAATTACAGACAAAATTTCAGCATACAGAAATGATTTGATTAGACAGATAATTACAGACAATCACTTTATGCTGTGCAAGTCAATAATATTGTCCACAAATGCGACGCTACTAGAAGACTAATCGTCAATTTAAATAGACAAGAACCCTCACCTATCTAACGGCAAAAACTTCATTAAATATATTGCAGTATTCTCGAGACACATGCTAAAACGTAGCAGACGTTTAATTGTTTTCGAAGAGAAAGAAAAATATAGAAAATACAGTTTTGGGCCTATTAAACTACTTAAAGTTGCTTAAAGTTTTTATTGTTTGATGACTTCGGTATAAAATAAAAAAGGTAGTTTTTTTTAATTAAGAAAGTCCGTTTACGGCTGCGGAAATGGCATTTAAACCTGAAACAACACTCTGTATGGGCCTCCTTTTGGGAAATAATATGTGTTAAAACCAGAAGAGATATTTAAAAAAGAGACACACCATTGAATCGGCAAGTGAAAAATCTTTAATCATGCAAAAATTCGAAACGACACAGTATATGGTCTTCAAGAAAACTGGGAAAGAGAGAAACCGATCAATAAATGAGTCAGGTGTGGTATCTACTGGTTAAGAATAATTTAATTATGCTTTGAAATACAAATATAACAATGGCACACCTCAATAAATCCGTATACAAACTCCGAATGATAGTTAAACGATCACAACGGATATGTACACCATGCATCATCTTTATGTGGTATCGTCGGGAGAGCGAAGTACAGGGTCATTGGTGTTTTTAATACAATGGAAAGAAACGTTTCATAAATTAACAATAGCAAGAGTCAACAAAAAGGTGTAGTTAATCTCAGAGGCGCTACACGTAAGAATGTCCCTCTGTTCATAAAATGGAAGTTAAAAAATAGCTCATAAGAGTCGAGAATTGGGCCATACCAATCGCGACAATGGACGTTTTTGACATAAATACGGTGTCGACGTTAAAAATCTATAAGTTTTACTTTGGTTAAACCGCGCACTTTTATAGTAGCGTATGGTAATACTATAGTGACCTTAATGATCTTGTCCAGTTGAACACATCGACGAATATAGCTGTGCCCAGCAACAAAAAAAAATTGAAAGTTTTCTGTAATAATGGTTTTATTTCATTACTAGTGGAAAGTTCGAAGAGATAACTTAAACCGCCGAAAGCAAGAAACAATTGATCGCCAAGAAATTATTTTAACCCTCTCGGCAAGACGTGGAGAGATGTGGTTTTTTCGCCACAAAAATGGCTACAGTTTTTGATACATAATCCCTAGGAGTTAGAATTTAAAATCAATAATACAAAAAAACATTTCTGATTCCAGGCCAACATTCTCTATTTTTCTAGTTTCTCTTATTTTCTTCCAATCTGACTCTCAATGAACTGCATTTCCACTAATATGTACGACTCATCGATATTACGGCCGAATGGTATAAGACGAGGATGAAAGAAATGTTTAGATGTGCGAAAGCTTGTTCGAACCCTGGTAGCTCAATGAATTGTATCGTTTTTGTACAAATCGATTTGAATTACGTGGATATTTACTGATCAATCAGTTCTCGATAAGCAAAGTAAATGCTGCTCGGATGACTAATCCTATATATAACATACGAAATTTTGCCTGACGCGGCCATTATTTTAAAACTATGCCTAATACCCCCCACGCTAACGAAAGAATGGAAAACTACTGAGAGTCTAGACCAGTTAGTTATGACATGATTGTTAGATCAATAGGTAGCGGGGTCAATTATTTTCGCATTTTAGTGTTAGGATGCATAGGTACATTTTGCGGTCGATCTTCCCAAAGCGTTTCGAGGCACATTTTTCCGAGAGGGTTAACTTTCGCTCGCCAATGTGACTCATTATGATTTTTTACAAGAAATTTATTCTGACGTGAATGTTAATTGGGTTCATAAATTTGGAAGAGCTTATCCAAGTTCTATTCTCATTGAAAATGATACCTTCGGTCTTACCTGTGTCAGATGAAGAGCCGATTGATCCATTATTTAAATATAAAAATAAAAGAAAATACCTGCATTTTATGATTATGTTATTATCTGTGTATTGATTATGGATTAATAAAGGTGTGGCTCACTAATGGTCGTTGGCAGATGTAAGCGTTCTTTCATATAGGGTGTTTTTCATTCATAGGTCCACTGCATATTCATTCATTTATTTTATAAACTGATAATAACTAAAACGAGTCGTCAGACATATCAAGGTCTCTTATCACTACCCAAACTGGTTTCAAACGGATAAAAGAGTGGTAGGTGAGTCTGTTTTCCAAATATCTGGACATTCATAGAAATTCCGGAGTGGTAGGCGAGTCTGCGACGCCCCACCCAAACGCTGTTGTACACATCAGTCTTTGCTCAGAGCGATTAAATTTTCTAGATTAAACACTCCTACCTAGCTGTCTATAGATTTCGTATGTATTCTATACGGAAATCCATACAAATAAATACCTTTTATCGTTATACTGACAGTTTAAAGACCATATAACCCAAAGGAACTTGGATGCCCGTAATGTATTAAGTGGATATTGACCACTTTCAATGTCCAAAATACATAACAGGCTATAGCTGAACTTTTGGTAACCTAATGGTTTGAATATGACGTCTCTAAATGCCT
>SCLF01115056.1:0-10809 GCA_004367975.1 Mesochordaeus erythrocephalus
TCAGACTTTAATTTAGTCTGACAAACGTTTTCAGCGTGAATTAACCGGATATTTAAATATGCATTAGGAAATATCCATAAGGTTCCTTGCTGAGAACCCCTGGAGACTTTGGAGACTTCGGAGACGAAAACTAATACAAGATTCGAAATCTGAGAAACCGATATACCCCATAGAGCAGCACATTATCAAAAATATTAATTCCTTTGCTGTTCTTGGTGCTGCGTTCAAATGTGAACAAAATACTCCTAACATACCGTCAACAGAATACCTCCTAGGGAGTATTTCAACAAAATAAGCTTCAACGGGATAGTATCAATAGAATATTTATATTAGGTGTATTTTAGTACAGAAAATGAACCTGTCCTAATTAATCCAGCAGTAATAACGATAAAATAATAATACAAACAATAAGTGCATGGTGGTCCATACTAAAATTGTTGTATGTCGGTGCGAGCAAGGTTACAACCTATAAGTAGAGCTTGCATTGATTAACCTGCGATGTATTACCGCTTAACCAAATATAATAACTGAACATTATTGTTATTAACACATATATTAACTTATTCATCAGACGTCATCAGGTTAACTTCCGTATCTATAGGAAGATATGCTAATAGCTGCATTTGTCTAAGCATTTTGTCTCAGGATAATACCAAGGAAAAAATGAATTTATCTCCCATGAAAGGAATTTACGAAGTGAAAGAGAGACCATAGACATCGTGCGCTCAGAGAGCAACGGAAGAATTAGATTGTCCCCTAATGTGACGCTATTAATCTCCAAATGAAATAGATATATTTAAAGATTGAACCCTTAGCTACATAACGCTAATTTAATTTTAATTCAAGATAAATGCTAAAATGTTGTACCACCCGGAGAGAGAGAAACAGGTAAAATATTAAGTTTTCTAGCTATTACTTTACTTAAATGAATTTGGTATACAACCCAAATGACAAGCCACAGTTTTTTTCCATTCACTTTTACAGAACTCCGTTTGTACGGTATTATACTAAATTCAAAAGGGATATTCTGAAACGATGAATACCGTTAGATCGGCAATGAGTTAAAGCTTAAGCAAACACAATTTCAAAACGATACAATGTATTGTTTCCGGCAACAATGCGAGCGAATACTCGATCGTCAAATGAGGCAGTGTTCTCGAACACTATACATTTAATGATTCGAAATTTTGCATGCTTATAGATTAGCTCAATGTCGATTTCAATGTGAATGCCATCCTTAACCCGTACGCTGCAATCTGTGCCGCTCTCAGCCGTAAATTAATTTTCTTACTTAAAAAAAGTGTACCTTGGAATTTTGTCTGTTTACCGAATTCATGAAAAAAATAACTTTTATCAACTTTAACCCGTACGCTGAAATCTGTGCCGCTCACTAATCGGACCATAACTTCTGTTAGAGTGGTGCTACGTCGAATTTACAATCCAGCACCCCCATAATCCACCATCCCCGGAAAAAAATTCGAATCGGGAGCACACCATATTGTTGCCCGAGACGACCTCTAGTTGAAAAACATCTTTAAAAAAATTAGGTACCTATCGGTAATTAGGAAGTGGCACTTTAACAAAATAGTCTTTTTTACAATTTAAGTGTCTTAGTTAGGAAAACATCGAGCGGTACTTCCAAACCGAATTTTCTTGCACATATTCTGCGTAACCATAAAACTGTCAATATGTATAAAATATACTGCTAAGAAAATAAAAAAAAGGAATCTTCCATATTTTCAATAAGCTGATTTTGGCACATCAAGAAGAGTGCCTTCCGGGATGCCTGCAGGGGCTGAAGGTAAGGAACGTCATGGAAAAGTAAAAAAATTGAAAACTGAAGCCCTGAACCTCAGGTGTCCATTATGGACAACCGAATGAAGATTTTAAAGTAAGTACTTTTAGACCCTGAAACATAAACAGGATGGAGTACAAATCGCCTAGTGAATCTCAAGGATTAATTCGGTTTTCGGTTGAAATTCCTCAACAATCAACTCAATAAAAAGAACATAATTGGCACGTTTTACAGGTCAACGGGACCTGAGTGCACAGCTGCGTAATCAATTAAAAAGGAATGAAACAATACAGCAGCAATGTACACATTGGCGCTAGAGATCCACGTATGATAATTACCTGACCATCAGGCTTCAGGCAGCTTACGAGTGTATTTATACTGAGTACAACAAGGTAATAATTATTCAATATTCGTCAAGCATACGCCAGGGTGTTAGATAATTCAGCAAATTAGACTAGTACTGCTCCATTAGACGATTTAGCCACCACAGGTCTACGGAGAACATGTATAATCATATTAGTTATTATATTATATTTATAATCTATAATACGGGCAATTAGATTATTAACTACTTTTCTGCTCCATTAAACGACTCAGTATTGCCTATATGTATCACTATATTTAAACTTATCCTGTTTAGTGTATGTCACCGTTAACCCCTAAAGGTGTACTTCTTTAGGCGTGTCCTTTCTTATGCTCTTAAGACCTTCGAAAATAGTGTTGTCGCACCGGAAATGGGTAAAATTTCGTAGTTGTTCTGTTTACAAGTTATAGGTTTACTTGCATATTTCTAGCTTAACGGCAAACTATACTGCTTGTTGTTTTGGTTACGTCAAATTTTCATTAGTTGTATTTCGAACGGCCAAAGAAAACTTAATTTACGGTCATGTCCGACAATTACGACCATATAGAACTGGCAAAGAGCGCGAAAAACGTGGACCCAAATTTATAAAAACATGTTTATGCCTGTAAGTTCCATTTATGAACTAAATGTACACCTGGCGCATTAATTTCCTCTAATATTTACGGGAACTATAAATCTGGTGGTCGTAATTGGATTGGATTTGGGCCATAATCTGGCAAAGGCAGACACCTACGTGTAAATCTCTGACAACTAACGCAAATATGACGTAACCAAAACAACAGGCAGCATAGTTTACCGTTAACCAGGGGATACCGCGGCCGGAATTTCCTGTGTATACCGTTTAGACACAAAACGTCCGCCGCTCTTCTTTTCCATGTCAAGCCAAAACTGAACAATATTTTCCGTTGAAATTTTGAAAGAGGGAAGCTATTAATATTGCTTACCAATAAAGTATTAAAAATCAGAATCTAACGCTTATACCCGCGAAATTTCATTCAAATAATATTTTATCGGTCAAATATATGGCTAGAAATCCAAAATTTGCACTGTACCTAGCTTAGTAACGGATATGTATTATTAGTAATTTTGTTGTAATTATTTGTTACCTATTCGTTTACAAACACGCCCATAATATAAGCGCTATTGAGCACAAAGTGGAAGTTCGCCAAGAATGGGAGCGATATATAGTCTTGAAAGACGACTGATAACTAAGTGGTCAGTGATATAAAAGGTTTGTACCTATTTAAATGATTTAGCATAATGTTTGAATTTCATTAAAATCAAAGTTTTTGGACCATATCTACTGGTGTGGCTATTCTCATAATGATGCCTATAGAAATTAAAAATGACTACATTATACTGTATGAATGACTTTGGTATACACGATAATACACTAGTGTCTAGAGTGGCCCCTCCCGTCCCCGGGGTTTGGGTAGAAAAATCTCGGTTAACGGGACTTAGTGGGTCTGATAGAGTTTTACATTACGAAAAGTGCGTACAATTGATTCTTCTCAAGTTATGGTAATTTAAGGCTTCACAATAAGGGTTTTTGGGCGTTAACTGTATGAAGGAGTATAATTTTGGAAATTCTGTAATGAGATGAAAAAATGCTGCCTGAAGGGGGGGGCATTCTGGATAGATGTGTTTTAGAAAGCAGTCGGCATTGCAATGAGTTGGAGGTGGACTCCCGTGGTAGGGCAGGATACATATATTGTGAAATTCCAGAAGGACAGGCAAATAATTAACTTTGCAAATGTACAATTCGAGCAATATCGTTAGCGTGAAAATCAAATTTAGAACATACCACTGTATTCGTACCGTAGAATTGAACTTCAAAGGGGAAAATCTTATAATTAGATAACCTTGTAAAAAGAACTTTGTAAACTTTAACATTAACTGTCAATGTATGCCTGGAAAATTCTTAACCGTTTTTGACAAACTCAATTCATATAAATATATGTATCTTTACCCCGTAGATATTATATTAGTTTAACAGGACAAATCAGGTAGAACATACGGCTATACCTACAGTCTTCCCATATACGTATTGTATCCCCTACGCAAGAATTAGGGTTCATTAGCCCCAGACATTCATGAACTTGATTAGCCGTAAAATGGCAATACATATTATTCTGCCTCGTACAGTTACTTTCCAATACATCACATTTTGTTCAATGACATACAGTTAAAAATTGATTTTAATATAACATATTTTAATTTTGCAAGCAGTAAGAATTATTTATTTTCAAGCAACCTTAAAGGAGTTTGTATGCCTGGTAACGGATACTTTGCAGAATGAAGACTAGAGAAAAATACAAATAAACATAGGCGTAACTCTGGGAATTCAGTAGACACTAATCAAATCATTTACATTCATATTTCCCCTATTTCAAGGGAGCACGTTGTTTTATTTTATTAAAATTCTTAAAAACAAGAATTACACAGATAGATAAGACACACAAAGAGAAAATTTACCAGAGGGTTCACTTAGATTTATCACGGTTTTTTAGGAGGTAAGCTTAACCTATAAATATATGTAAGAAGCTTCTAGAGAATTTTTTGAGAGAGCATACAAATCTACTATGCAATTTGGGTTGAAGTTTGGTTTTCATGCCAACAAAATGTTGACAAAGCGTCAAAAGTGTATAATTGAGAGGTAACAAACTAAATAAATGTGCTATAATTTCCCAGATAAACTCATATCGAGACCTTGTGTTGTTATGATAGGCAAAATTGCAAGTTTTTCTTTGCAAACGTTTAGGATAAGAGTTTATTAGCTTTGCTTATGTTTGATAATTAACCTCTCTTGATAAGCAATAGCTGGTTGTTTTGGGGGAAATAGTCATTGCTTAGCCAATGCATTATATCCTGCACACTAACAAAATGCTTTTTGTAACAAAAAGCTAGGTGTATAAGTTTAAGTTGCCAAAAGATTGGTTTACCTTATGTTTGATAAATTGACCTCTCATCATAAGCACTAGTTGTAGTTTTGGGGAAAGATAATGATTGCTTTCAATCCCTTACTCTTGAAAGCTAACAAAACGCTAGATACGTAAGACTAAGTTGCCAAAAGATTGGTTAATATTTTTGACTTACGTTTGATAAATTGACAAACATCACAAGCAAGAGTTTGTTGTTTGGGAAAAATCATGAAAGTTAACAAAAGGTTTTTTGTAACAAAGAGCCAGGTACATAAGACTAAGTTGCCAATAGATTGGTTAACATTTTTTGAAGGGGGAAAATAGTCATTGCTTCCAATGCCTTAGATCTGGGAAGCTAATGTTAGCTCGTGGCCATCATGTCGTATATGATGAATCATCCTCGAAAATATAGACCAGTCCACGAATCGAACCTGATTCCTACGATCGCAATAATAGTTTCTAACCTACTGGGCTAACTGGTCACACGCTAGAGCGTGGACGAGTTTTAGGCGATTGTTTATATGTTCAGTGCCATGATGGAGTTATCGCCGTACGATTTTAGTCTCTGGGGGTATCCTTGGCTACGACTACGCTGCCAAAAGATTCGTTAATATTTTTTGCCTTATGTCATAAAAAAATGTTAACCACAAGCAAGAGTGTGTTGTTAGGGATAAATAGTCATAGCAAACTAACGAGTTTTTAGTCCAAACCTTGGCTTGCTCATTGCAATTCTTGGTAAAGGATCAATACTTGCAGTGTTGTAGCTGTTGACATAAAATAACATTAATAAACACATGAGAAATGAAAGCTGTTGTTAAGATACTCGCAAACTGCGTGCAGCAATCTAACGTGCATTCACTGCAAGCAGTAGCTCGTTGTTCTGGTTAGTGGCGTTTAACAGTAACTATTTGCAGTTACTTAAGAATGGAGGAAGCATAAGCTGAAGGATTTTCTATTATAGAACTAGCATCCAGAACTCTATTGTAAGGATTGTTGAAGCTTGATTAAAGTTTACAGCAGCTTGCTGTTGGTAGCTTACTTAATGCTTGTTTAGTTGACTCGGGATTCGCTAAGAGAGTAATGCTTACTGTGTAAAAATCGCACTTTCAGCAGCTTGCTGCTGGATTTTCAAGATCAGCGTTGACAATTTTTCTTGTAATACTGATTTACAGCCAGACGGTTTCGAAAACTTTTAGAAACAAGAAATATCCAGATGTAATACACGAATATGTTGTTACGCAGTTTGTCACGTACATGCCTAAAAAGTATAAATGGTTTAGTTCAGGTTAAAATTAATTAAAGTTCATGTGGATGGCACGTGACACCCCTTGACTTAAAATATTCTCATCAGGACTTTATTAGATATTTTGGACAGCACACGCACACACACGCGACAATATATTTATATTTTAAAAATGTTAAGTGAAACATGAGAAGTGAAACTAAGTTGAACTAACGGAATGGTTTGAACAGCGGAATGACTTGAACGAAGGGAGGAGGCACTACAAGAACGCTAAAGACCGCGGCAACAAGTATATTTATTTTAAAGTTATATTTATATAAAAGTTATTGTAAAGTTATATTTATTTAAAAGTTATTTTAAAGTTATATTTATTTAAAAGTTATTTTAAAGTTATATTATATTTAACTAATTATTTTCCACCCATAGGAAAAGTGTCGACAATACAATAATGTATAAACGAATGGGGAAGGTGGAAAAGAGTGGTGATCTTAAGCAAATACCAGATGGCGTTAGCCCTGCTTTATAGGAAATATGACATAGCAAATTTATAAACGAATGGGGAAGGTGGAAAAGAGTGGTGATCTTAAGCAAATACCAGATGGCGCTAGTCCTGCTTTACAGGAAATATGACATAGCAAAGAAAGGGCGGATTCACGAAATACCAAGGTTATATTCAAATAAAATCCATTATTGAACAAATTAATTGTAAAGCCTTTCTCATGCTGGTATAAGAAGCAGCTTTGTTGAACTTGTTGAAATTGACTTTACCAATTAGGATATGCAAAAAGTAGCAAATTGCCTGTCAGATATGTCGTAGAGTAATAAATAGCGGTTTCTGGAGGTTGAAACGCTTAACTGGTCTATTTAGACAGCAGTGCTCACGATTCGGAGCAGAAGACTCAATTTCCACCTAAGCCTGCTATTGCTTAGAGGAAAGCTACAATTGTACTCACCTTAGAAAAAGAGAAGCAATTTATGAAAAGAGCGTAAAACGAGTTGGCAAGATTGGTTTTGCTAATAGTTGAAAGCCCCACAGAAGTTATTCTAGAACATTCGTGGTTGAGGCATGATGACAAAGTTATGCAAATCCTTTATACTGTAGGAGCATCCGGGGATTTAATGAACAAGGAAATTGAGACAGCTCTTTGGATAGAGTGGAAGCACTTGAAAGACGTACAGACAGTAGTATGGTATCCTCTGGACTTGGTTTGGTGCAGAAAGGTTACCACACTTTGTAACTGTCTTATGTAAATAAAAAAGTTAAGGAAAATATTCAATCGAAAACCAATTAATATTGGGACAAGATTTAAACATGCAAATATCACTGGTGGCAGATGAACAAACCTATATATTTGAGCCCAAAAATTGGGCTAGAAAGACTTGGGAGTCAGAAATATTTCACCTTCGGAAGCAATGCTACGCCTCCTTAAAGTGAGGGATTTTTGCTCCAATATAAATTACGGGAGGAAATTGCGTTCGATATTATCATCCAACTTCCGGAGGATCGTAAGTCCATTATTATTTGAGATGATCATGACAAGCTGGTAAAAGTTATGGAGATGTGAAATAAAATTCACAATTGGAACAAAAATGACATTTCGGAACTTACGAATGGTTTTCGGGATGACTTTCCGAATTGGAATTACAAATCCAATTAGGAGAATATATTCATGGTGATTGGAAATTTTTCGGAGAAAAATTACGAAGATAGTTATAAAGCAAGCCTTGGTTAATCTGGCGGAAGTAGTTTCCTTGCTGGACACATCTTTCCAGAATGTCCCTAAAAAGGCAAATGGAAAGGTTCGCCTGCAATGACAATGTCAATGACAAGTATACTCGTGGATTAATGATTTTGCAAGCAAATTATGTGTTGAAGAACACTTATGTACTTGTCCGGATGCAGCGGTTACGGCGGTGAAATATCACGGACGCATGAAAGGAATGACTGTTGACCCGTTACGCTGCAAAATGGCTGAAATACATAAGCGAGAGTCAAGCGGCGATGAAGCATTGTTAAAAGTGGGAGAAATTTCATACAAAAAATTTAAACTCTTACATACCAAACTTGAGAAGCCGAAATATCTACCAAAATTGGCAAACAAAAAAGAGAGAAACTGAAGGATATAGAGCTACACCAAATCAAGCTGCTCCTGGACCTTCAAGACGAGTAAAGAAAGTCACACAAAATACAAAGAATGGAAACTAATACAGAAATAATTTATCATCAACTAAGCTTCAAGATAAGGTCAAAATACGGCCGACACCAAGAGATTATATTAATAAAACAGTAGAAATCCTTAAAATAAATAACTAAAGTTGAATCACAACTACTGAATGAAAAGCGGTGGTTCAAATCTGATTATACATTTAAAAATAACTGTCATGCATGATAAATTCGCCGATTGAAAAACTTTGCGCTGCAAAACATAGATTTCGACTTTGAGAAAAATGGTTAGCGTTGAAATCAGGAAATATCAGAAACTCGTAGCACTTAGTACAACACCAAGGCAAAAAAGCGCAAGTACACATTGACATACGAATGTTAAAAGTCAACTTAACTGGCATTAAACTACAGTGACCTTTGCAACGGTGACAACTTAACTGGCATTAAACTACAGTGACCTTTGCAACGGTGAAGGCGGTAAAGTGGGATATTACGAAGAGAACGTTGTAAAGATGGTGGTAATATAGGTGTATACCATCGGGAGGCTTATTTTTTCCAAAAACGGATATACCATCTGATGTCTAGTCTCAGCAAGATCATCGGGCAAGCACACTGGTAGGAATTCGTGTTATGTTATTAGCCCTAGAACTAGACGCCTCATCTCAACTTGTAGCCCTATATTACGAAGTTAGGCATATCACCGGCAAAAACATTCAGGTAAACTGCTTGCAAGTTCAACATGCCTGGTTAGAATGATACAGGAAAGTAACAAAATGTTATTGAGCATGACGCACAGGAGGACACTGCGAAATATATCTTTAGCAATTATATTCAAGTGATCCTTATCATGCAAGTCGCCAAAGTTATACCAGTTGATCGATTTTTGCTGTAAATTCCGCTACAAGAACGACACAAGCAGGATGGGAATTTCCTTTAACTTTACAACTGAATGTTAACTCACCAAAGCAATTTCATTAAAACATTGGGCTATTCCAACGTGTTAATAAATGCATACAAGCAAAATAGGCTGTGTGTAAAATACAAGCTTAAAAGCGTCGAAATAATAGAGTAATAAATTTATTAATATACATATAACCCACCAGGAACCTTCCGAATGCTAAAAATGGGGATCATTAACCGATTAAGGACGCAGACGTTACTACAGTTTATATGAGGAATGAATACTAGAGAAAATTAAGAAAAAATCGTAAGCGTAATTCTGGGAATACAGTAAACACCAATCAATTCACTTAAATTTATATTTCGCCTTTTTCCTAGGAGCTCGAGTGTGAGTTTTAAATGATCTAAAATCACTTCTAATGTTAAACATTGGAAATAATTGAAACAAAAAAATATCCGGCTAATATGCCGCGTTACCAGTATCCTTCGATCTCACGTCTACGACGCAATCTATTAGGTACTCTCGGTACTTTTCCTTGATTATGACGTCATTCGATTATTTGTTTCAATAATGGTCGCGCGAGAATACCATCTGTATACTTGCAATGTCCAAATTTAATTTGATTAGTCATACGATCGACATTTCCTTTGCTGAACCGTCAGAAAATTACTATGTTCAAAATAATTCAAATAAAAATGCCAGAGAGAAATTGAAATTTGGGGGCGGGATGAATTCGGCACCGAGGGTGTGAATACGCACTCTTAGAACTCTTAGTGCTACAACCCCTATACGGGTTGTTAAATTGGACAAAAAGCTAGGGTTATCTATACCCCCAGTGTTACACCCAGAGTAGGAAATGGGCGCGGGTTTCGGCGGGCCGGGCTACACTAACCCAGCCCGTTTCCTACTCTGGTTACACCCCCGAATTCATACTACCAGTGTACGGCACAAAGATGTGCCGAATAAATACTTAAGTGTGAGTTCGGCACTTGGTGGCAATTCGGTATAAAAGTGCCGAATTCATACCGGCCCGAAATTTGAACCCGAACTAGAAAAAACTAACGGTTTCGTTCGTTATCAAATCACCCCTCTGCGCCGTAAAATCGATGGCTCATTAAAACTACGGAAAATCAAAGTCGTTCCAAGTCGAATATCTAGACAAGAGAAATTCCCAAAATAAGGAATGTTGGGCTGGAATCACAGATAAATTTTGTATTACTGATTTTACCAACTCCTATGGATTAATTATGAAAAACTGTAGCCATTTTTGTGGTGAAAAAACCATAAACGAACTAAAATTCATATAACCCCGAAAAGCATTTTATCTTTATCCCTCCTCCCACACATGTGTCGGGGGGCGTACCTCCCCCCCAAGCCTTGGGGACTTCGACTACACGTATACTTGACTTAGCTAGTCTGAT
>SCLF01115167.1:0-10807 GCA_004367975.1 Mesochordaeus erythrocephalus
CTATCAGACTGGCTAAGTCTCGTTAACCGCTGTTCTGCTGTCCAGACACCCGGGGGAGGGGACGACTTTGACTCTAGTGTCGTAGTGTAAACGCATCGTCCTTAAGGGTGCATGGGCCTATAGGTACCCCACCTCAGCTGGGTAAACCAGGTGGTAAGTATAACACGGTCGTCAAACCTAACAGACACACGTTTTAAACTTGGACCCCTGAAATATGATCCGTACAATGAATAAACCTACAAAGTTGATTTATTTGAATCCATCATGTCTTATTATGCAAAGGACGTCAGAGCATTCCAACGAATTCCAGGAACTAACACTCGAACGAAAATGAAAACCTTTCTTGATAATCCAAACAAATATTATGGTTCCTCACTCATAACCATCATCCTAACCGCCACATTTACACTAATCTGATTGGCCATGCTAAACATATATAAATATCGTACATTAAAGGCGTGGGTGTGGCAGACGTATATTTTGTCTCGGGCCGTCTCACGGGATAATACGTGAATATTAGTTAATCAAAGGTTTGGTAAATGGTAAACAATTGTTTTAAAACTATTCATGCATTTTCCGGTGAGACGGCTCGAGAGAAAAATATACAATTTTTGTCACACCGCTATATGGATAATTTGGCAAGAGTGGTCCATTTTTGTATTTGGTAAGAGGCGACACTTAGTGGAGAGGGCGACGAGAGAGAGTAACGCTATTTCTGTCGTCGCCCGTTTCCACTCACTGGCGCCTCTCAACCAATACAAAAATGGACCACTCTTGCCAAATTATCCATATTTAGGCTATGAGCGAAAGTTGACTTAAGAGTTAATCAGAACACTATGGGGATTAGGACGATAATTTGTATAATTAATGCGTGAATTTTCCGTTAATTTTCCGTTAATTTTCGGGTAAAGCTTAATTATTTTGCTCAATGATTTTTATTATCTATTATTTTATTCAATGTGTGACCAGATTTATTTTTTATTCTTCTGGTAATTCTCGAAATTGATTATTTAATGGATGATTAATGTGTGTCGAAGTTTCGAAGTTTAATTCAAAATATTTAGGCTCGATAGAAAACGAACAATTTATATTATTTCGTAGTCGGTAAATTGGTTGAAAAAACAAACCATTTCACTGACCCTTTTGTCGGTTACAATTTTTGGCCACAGGAAAAGTTCCCTTTTTACAAAACTTCACACTCGTCATCTATTGATCTTTTGCGATGTCATTTCATTGGCCAAACAATAGGATACTTATAATTTTTAATTAGCACTGTGTACGTTACTATTTCACCAGACAAACAATAGTACATTTATGTTTTAAATATCGAACCATGTTATATGTGTTTCGACTTTCTCTAGATTATGTGAGCTGAAATAGTGACATATACCATATGAATTTAAAATGAGGTAACACGGGTTGGTAACACTTGTAAAACAATAATCGAAAACGCTTCAAAAAGATTGAGATTATGTGGAAACGAGTATGTGGCTGAGCTATATTTACCGCTCTGCGACAAACTCAATTTTGTAGCGATTGGAGTCCCTTTGGTGCCTCTAATTCATATAAATATATGTATCGTTGTCCCATGTACATTATGTTACAATTACATAACCGCAGTGTACCGATAGAATGGAACATACTGTTTACTTGACTTTCTTAACGACCTATAAACCTCAATTTTTACTTTTAAAACTTCGAATCACTATTCGAATCTTTTTGTAGCACTAACGAGTCGCTTTTTGATTCATCCAATGTGTAATTCGCTCATATCGTTGGATGGATATATTTAAAATCTACAAATTAAATTAAAAATCCACACACAAAATATCATTAAACTCGATACTGATTAAACTCTTATTTTTGTGAAAATCCATTCGTCTCCATATTGTGACTCACCGCTTCACGAATAAGGGACATTCTTTTCATTATTATGTGATATATTCGACCAAAACATTCTCTATTTCAGGTTATAATATTATAATATAATTTTTAACTCAATTTAACTATTTTGATCAATTCGTTTTAGCGATTTAACGTTCAAATGGTGTGACGAGGGAAGTTAACCCATTTTGGGCTATTTTCATGATGAACGAACAAGTTTGAAAAACAACAATTATAATTGACTGTCGAGTACTTTGTAAAATTGTTTATGCCTTGATAAATACTTTGTACAGTGGGTGGGAAATAATGTATTCGGGAGAAAATCAATTAAAAATCTCGATTAATCGACAAGGGCTTCGATTTGGCAACAAAAAAGGTGAATCCAAATTACTTTAACCACAATGTCTATGGATAATTTATTTTCCGGTTTATTTATTTTATTTTATTTCTAGAAGATATGTTTCGTACCATTATTGTACTAGTACATTAAATAATGAGGACCGACCAGAGCTTCAAAGTGAGTGACAAATTGGCATGCGAAAAATAAACCTACGAGTACTATTTTCCACGACACCACCGTACTTGACTTATAATGAGCGATAAAAATGGCTTTATAGAATAATATCAATAAAAATTAATTATAATAATATAATTTATTTCCTCATCTTGACATCATCAGTAGACTTAAATAGAATATGCAAAAGTAATACAAGAGATACAGAATACTGTTTTTTGTTTTGCGCCAAATATAGCATATATACAAATTAAAAGTCTCATTTAAACTTTTCATAAAAATTGAACTTTAAAAGTCGAAAAGCCTTTTGTACGACATAAAAATATAACATACATGTGAGTTAAAAACGATCAAATAGATAGTTTCCAAGAGAGATGGAAACGAATAACTATCAATTCGACATTCGTCAAATTCTACAAATACCCGATGGGTGTCCGAATCGTGACGAAAGTGGTTTCGTCAAGATCACAACAATGGTTGATTCTGGGGGTTAATTTCCAATTTGTGATATCGATCCACGTACGTATTTACTTATCCATTATCCGCAATCGAAGACTACGATGCTGGTAGATCTCAAGTTTAAAGTGTTTCCTTATTGTCGATCCGTATTGAATTACGAAAACCTCAAAGAGAATGACTACCAGGGACACCAATCTTTCAATCAATGAGTTGCTCCAACTGACATCTTGATGAACACCTTACTCATAACACTCAGATGGAAAGATAGGTTTACATCCAAAATACAGTGTTACAAGACATTTAGGCTCAACAGTACATTATCTGGGTCAGTTTATATTTAGAAATACTGCCTACTCCAAAGAACAAAGCATTTATTTTAATTTGATATAAGTTTATCTATAGATAGACCTCAGAATATATAACATAAACACACCCTTACTGTGTTGGATTTCCTAATAAGCCTCTCATCCATAATAGCTGCTGTTCCTAATCAAATCAATGGGAAACATTTGGATCTGTTTTCGGACTAAAATGAATATTTTGGAGAAAAACGGATATTTTCCGCACCAACTAAACGTTAACGCACCGCTTTTTCTACTTTTGTCCAAACGCACCATTTTCTAAACGCACCGCTATAACTATCGAATCCTTTATCAGAATAAGTTTATTTTTTCTCATCTTGTGCGCCTCATCTTCCTCCACCTCTGCACCAAACAAATATGGATGTAAAATCATAGTTTTCATTTGTCACTAAATTAAACATTAGCGCACCAGACTAAACCTTAACGCACCGACAAAACGTTAACGCACCGCTTTTTCCCACCTCGATGTGGTGCGTTAACGTTTAGAGTGGTGTACCAGTCCTGGATAACACATGATAGTACTTGGTAAAACTTGATAAAACATAATTATGCTATTGTCAAAATGCATACATTTTCCAAATATAATACGATTTTATATCCCATATCCATCACCGTGGAACTCCATTCAAATCCTTCTGTGACAATAAATCATCCAATCAAATTTAATCAAATTGTTCGAATTAAAATTTTAATGTGTTTGAATTCGATCAATACGATAGGATGATTTTTTTTATCTCTGAATTATTTGAATGAAGCTACAGAAAGTATTCCATGGGGATGGATGTGGGATACTATTTAAGCGTACTAACCAGTAGATACTACTTTTTCTATTTTGAGTAGATACCGAACCTACCTCATTTGGGGATCGAATATTGAATCGTATTTTTCTCTAAAACCAGAAGGTTGACTTTTTTATCATTTAACCCTCTTGGAAAAAAAATAAGCGATTTTGCTTCGGAAAAATTGGAGCTTTGTGGCAGCGACCATGTGTGCTGAACTATTTTAGCCGTTCTGCGTCAAACTCAATTTTATAGCGATCGGAGTCACTTTGGTGTCCTTAATTGATATAAATGTATTTATCGTTTCCCACGGACATTATGTTAAATGTTCATGACCGTACTGTACCCATAGAAAGAAATATATTGTTTACTGCACCTGTAATACCTGTAGACCAGTTTTACTATTGGAACTTCGAATCACTATTCGAATCTTCTTGTATCACTAGCGAATCGCTCATTGATTCGCCCAATTTGTAATTCGCTCATTTCATTGGATGGATATATTTAAAACCCACACAGAAAATATCATTATATGTCACTTAAATGTGAATATCTAAATAACAAGAAGAATTTAGAGAATAAAAAAAATCACGGATAAATTCTATATTATTGGTTTTAGTTTCTAACTCCTGGGGATTAAGTTGTGGTCGAAAAACCACAACACTCCAATTTTTTACAAACAGTATTTCGCGGGCTATGCCATGTTTCGGCAATATAGCAGCCCATTTATGTAGTAAACCATGGCAGCACTGAAGTTAACATCAAAAAAGGATTATTTATTTACTTCAATGGTTTATTTATGTTTCAGTATTTAGACTTTTGAAGTCAAAAAGTTTATGTTAGCTTTGTTGCTGCCTCGCTAATATATACAAGGTTATATGTATTATATACAAAGTGAAAAAGCTTTAATTGTTCATGATATTATTTCTGAACTGTTGTCGTTAGAGTTTTAAATGAAAATGTGTGTTTTTGCTTAGAAGAGCTCGTGACAGAGATTTCTGTGACTCATCATATAACCAAATTCAAATGTGCGATCAGAAATACCCTATAATGCCCGTCACTGCATTCACGGTCATAAAATAAAAGTGTTTT
Source organism: Mesochordaeus erythrocephalus (assembly GCA_004367975.1). Taxonomy (NCBI): domain Eukaryota; kingdom Metazoa; phylum Chordata; class Appendicularia; order Copelata; family Oikopleuridae; genus Mesochordaeus; species Mesochordaeus erythrocephalus. The sequence goes on from SCLF01115167.1 coordinate 5,091, forward strand.
GTTTTTTTAATTTCTGATTTCCCCAGAAATTGGACTCATTCGACGCGCACAGATGTCAGCTACATTTCTTCTCATTGGATTTACCCCGAATTCCTAACCCGTTATGTAGTTATAGCCAGTAGAGGTCAGAAATGTGATTTCGGGAAGTATGTCCGATTGGCACAAAAGTGGCTTTATCCGACGGGTCATGACTTCAGCTTCAATTATCTCAAAGGACTTACCCCGAATTCTTAACACGTGACCTAGTTATAGACCAAAAATGTGATCTCTAAAGTGTAAAGTTTAAAAAATTACAAAATCACGTACGTTTCACTTTTCTACTCTGTTATGACATAGAAAACATACCACGACCCCAAGGTATGTTCACTAAAAATTAGACTCTAAAGAACGGCGTAAAAACTAAATTGCAGGACCCAATTTCGTCCATTTTTTAACAATGTGGGTCTACCTAATCTAGTATAATTTAGTGCGGTGAATCGCCATGCCTCACGAGTACTAAAATTAAAAAAAGGTCTTTTTCACGTTATATTAGCTATCAGTTCCCACTTGAAGAGATGGGGAAGTGCCGAAACAAAATAGAAATTTTTGTGAAAAAAAGCAATTTTTCCTGATAAAATAAAAAATAAATGAGTTTCGCTGTTTCTCGCTCTCTCTCGATTTCGGTCCAGTGAACCGGTTGTGGTTAATGTTTGGTAAAACCTTGTTCCTTTCAAAGCTATACTGCAGGAAAATATATCTATTTCAGGGTAAAAAATAAGACCACTGTCAATATTTTAGAGCGAAATAATGTTGTCTAATCAAAGATCGTTACATGGGCGAAACATAGTTATAATTTGAATAGAAATAGAAGACCAACTGCTGTTGTAATTGAAGTTCAAGTTAGAAAAACGCTTGGATTTCTGTCAGGAGGACAAAACACGTTGGTCTGCCAAATGCGCGCTATTGAACGTGCTCGTGGAGACTTAGTTTGTTTGAAAGGTATTTGAAAATCCTAACCAGCAATTTGGACCTTATCGGACCAACGAAAGTAGTTTTTCCGCCAATTGTTTACGAGAGATTGCACCGGAAATGGATAAAATTGCGTAGTTGTTCTCTTTACAATTTATAAGTCTAATTGCATATTAGTAATTGCTGTTATAGAAATATCAGTTTGGGTACATTCAATGCCAGTGGAGTTTAGAGGTTGTTGCGTAGCTCAACAATATCTGCCTTTGTCAAAGGTATGATTCTAGTACAATCTATTCGACTTTAGGCGTAGAAAATATAATTTACTCCATGGCCGTAATTTTGTTTCGAGTCTTGTGTTTTCTACGCCTAATATATATATCGATACACGTTGCTTTGATCGACATAATTTGAATATCAAGATAACAATTGGTCCAAAGATAAAAAAAAATATAGATATTGTCTTTTAATTTGAACAAATTTTTAATATTTATCCTTCAAATATAACTAATTTTGTTTCGAGTATTCGTAAATTTCTTCCGAGGATTCGTAATAGCAAAGCCAGATATTGTTAACTAAACTTGAAAAAGGGATATATGTCGACCGAAGTATTCACATTCCGGTAGACCATATTTAGTAGTCCGCTTTACAGCTAAAAATGATTAATTAGGAGTACAACAATGTGCGCCAATATATATAATTTAGTAGTAACTAATTTGCCATGTTATTAAAAACATACTTTGACGAGACGGTCCAATTTACTATTTACTGAAAGTATATATTATAAAATAAATTAAAATAATAATTAAAATAATAATGAAAATAATAATGAATTAGCGTAATGACCAGATAGCTTAGTTGGTTAAAGCGCTAGACTTGCATGTCGTAGTACTCGGCTTCGGTTCCTGGTATGGTCAGTATATTTTCGAGCATACATTCATCATATAATCCTTACAGCTACTAAGCCAACGGTATTACTTAAGTACGATAGGTGTTTATATATTCGTGCATACGTCTTAATCTAGATAATACAATTATGTTAAGTGTTTTCACGTGGTCTACAGTTATGATAATTTGTCTGCTATTGGTACGCTGACTCGTCTCCCTATCCCCGTACTTCTGTTGAACGTTGAGTATTCAACAGCTAGTTCTAAATTCTTTCCATCAGCGAACGCCAATTCTGTATAGTAATTCGGTCGTTTACTGACATATCGTCTCCAATATAAGGTTATTAGCTCTCCCCATATCTGTGTGTTGCAATTAATGATGGATGACAATAAAAATTATACATTTGTTTATAATAATATATTATTATGTTGTTGTGCTTAGCCTTAGGGTGGAGCGAAGGTTTTTAGCCGAAAGGCAATGCACTTAGATTCTTCTTTCATCTACAGGATCTTTTATGATAAGTAGAAGCAGTGGTTGGGATGCATCAACGTGGTAGAAAATGTAATAGATAACCCGATAACGTCGAATATTGCTGAAATGTTGGCGATGGTATGCTTGGCACAATCATAAATGCAGCGACGAAGAAGACAAAATACCAAACAATCATGGGACGAATAAGCCACAACGCACTATTAGTTTGTGTTGACACTAAGCGTATGCAACCCATCAATAAGAGTATTTATATAGTAATGTTTCGAATGTTAACAGGTTGTTAAACTTGGAATTGCAAGTAATAGTCACACACGAACCATACCAGTATCGAACCTGAGATGCCGTAGGATTAGTGACAAGGTCACTTGTTTACGTAGGCACTCATACCAGCTATCTTAGGCATTTATTGGAAATAAGGCACTTGCTAATTTTCCAATTCTATTGGTCACTAGGTTTAGATTCTCGAATTGTATTTGTATAAAACAAGCTTCTAAGAACCATATACATTTTGGGATTTCTCGTCATTACCAATGAATTGTCATGTTTGAACAGAAATAACCTGAGAATTACAGGTGAAATCACCGGCAAATTCTAGAGTGCTCCTATAAGTGGTAATTGAAAACTGAACCACTTTAAGTTACCTTCCATTAGCCTCTTATTATTTTCCTGTGTACGTTCGTTATTTCTGGTAACTAGGGGTCATAATCAGTGTATGTTCTACGTTTGCTCACGAAAGACAAGTCCATTAGTAACACAGCCACCTGGTCCTATAGAGCCCTGCATATTTGTATATATTTTCGTGTTATTTACCGGGCACAATTACAGGGCACAATTTGTAGATTGGGCTATATTTTTAATTAATTTCTCATTCCGCTGACTTATTCCGTATATTTTAAACGCCATTTTAGAAAAGCATTTTCTAGCCAATTTCAGAGGAGATCGTATTTCAATTTAGTATTTTGCAAATATTTATTATTATAATATAGTATTATTAATAGTATATTGATATTAATGGTAATAATATTATATACACCATATATTATTATATATAATAGTATTATTATATTAACAAAAGGCGAAGGAAACGAACCGAACTGATGACACGTCACGACCAAATGTTCACGAACAAACGTAATTGAGAAAAGAAAATAAGCGCAAATTGATATTATCGATACTTAACTATAAAACGACATGTAAAAGGTATATAGGGAATAAAGCTATTATCCAGCAACAAACCATTAATGTAAACAATCTGTCTTCTATAACGTAGATACCAACGTAACATATTATAAAAGCTATTAAATAATATCACAAAGTGACCTAATGGAATTTGAATTACTTAACCACTCGAAATACGCGTAAATGGCCAATAAGTTATATAGCAGTATATGAAAACCTCGCAATAATAAATCAAAAGCCAGATCCAACCATGCCTCTAGGCCGTGGTAATGCATCTATTGTTTAGAACAAAATAATAATTAAAGTGGTTATTGCTAAGGGCGCGCAAATTTCTTATATGTATGCTAGTATCACAGCATAATAGTAAACATTTAGAATTTTGCGAAAATATTTTATTTTGTGTTGTTCAGTTATGATGTAATGCTCATAGAGAGCCGTTTTCGAATATTAAATAAATAATGGAAGAAACGTTATATAGCCATCGTTTAAATATAACTTATAACCCATAAGCGAATCGGGAGCGAACTCTTCCTATTATGGATCATTTAAACATGCGATCGAAAATATAAAATCAATAATAAATGGTAAATGATGGATTCCGTTTGATGGATTCCGTACATTATTGTTATTTATGTTCAACTAGTTAACGGTGAACAATCCGAGAAGGAATAGTACTCATGGATATCATAAAAACGTATCCAAAAATTGTATAGTGAATTAATATACTGTCAAAAGATCTGATTCACGTTAGAATAATTAATAATTAATTATAATATACGTCGACCTAACCGGCTAACATTGAATGGCGAATGTACCGCAATGCAAAAGTTCATCAATTTTATCACTAGTTGAATGCAGATGAAAACATTAAAGGCAATTAAAGGATTAAAAGTATCAGGACTAAAACTACACGATTAGAACGGTTTTGTGAAAAATTTAAATGAACGCATTAAACAAAACCATGATATTTACTACGTGGGATAAGGCTAAGTGATGGGGGGATATAAGGTGATGTATTGTGAGAAAATAATGAATAAATAATTAAAACTGATAAACACAAGTTCAAACAGATTCTTTCTAGGAATTATAAATCGATACGTGCGAACACTAAACTTGTGAAAAAATTAGTAAGCATGTTCCCCAAAATACTGGTTCTAGAAATGTAACCAACAGTAACGCCAATGGCGAGCATTACCCAAAACACCAGGAGCAATATGCGGCTGGTCGTCCGACCTAGGCCACTTTCCTCTCCCTAGAAAACCCTAGAAAACCTGTCGTCATCATTCATTAAGCCTACGAATTTAACGCTTACGGTGACAAAAGCACGAACCGGTCGACATATGTGCATATATTAAACACATAGGAAAGTTACACCGACAAGCGACCATGGGTAACACATATATCCTCATTAAAATTAAATTATTATAAACCCATAATACATTGTTAATACGATTTATATTATCGCTGAATGTCAAGGTTTCGTGACAGGGCATTAGAAAACGTTTAAAGAAGTCGTTAACGCATAATAGAACAGACATGATAGAAATACGTAAAAAATCATTTTTATATGACCATTTTCCATGTGTGAACCAAAATTAAAGCAGAATTTGTCATCTGTTAACTATGAAAATGCATTTCTGGTCGTTGACTAAAACTTTCTATGACATTTTCTCTTTTAGAGTATATTTTATATTATGGGGAAGGTACTGGTGATTGCTGTGTCGAATCCCGATTTTAAGCCCAAATGTTTCGTACACATTAGAGATTGAACACGGTGTTCGAAACCACAATCTGCCGATGAATTGGGCTCGATGAATTGGGCTCAGTTTAATGAAATAATGGAAATGTGAAGCTAAGTGCATGACTTAGTAACAACAGCTTAATAACTTAATGAATGGTATACTTGCAGTGGTGACCCTAAAATTGTCCGATCGTAGGCGGAATTTCCATCTCTCCAATTCGTTTATGGTGTCGCGCGTGTCTGAGGTAGAGTACCACTAAGACTTTATATATTCCTCACTGATTATATTAACTAATTATTTTGGGATTAAGCATGTTTGTAGGGTAATATTGACTGTAGGTACTTTTGCCTCAAAATGGGAATCACAACATGGGAAAACAGGGAAAAAACGCATTTTATTGTTAGATAATGCTCCATGCCATGTTGTCGATGAAAGGTATGAAAATTTAGAAGTATTGTTCCTTCCGCCTGG
>SCLF01115279.1:0-10806 GCA_004367975.1 Mesochordaeus erythrocephalus
GATATTTTTTTCAAAAAAAGGGGACTTTTTAAAAATGCCGTATCGATTTCTCAAATTAAGTACGCTTTTTTGAGAGACGTCTCGTACTTAATTTGAAGTAACCACTGTACTACAAATGGCACAACAATTGTTTTGCTGGAAGGGAAGTTCCAATTTTTGTTTCCGTGTTTAGAAATGTGGTTATAAATGTGTTTAGAAATGCGTTTCGAAAACTGTTAGTTTGCCAGCAGTTACTTCACGTTTGAATGTTGCATGGCTAAAGCCCTTGTACTGACCAAATTTGATCAACTAGCTGATGTCTGATGTCAAATCCTCTTTTTCATATTCTTTAAATCGAAAGAGTACTACCATTTGGTCTTCGATGATGAGCAACGTCAATTTTTTACGTGTTATGTGGTACGCTTGATTGAGTCACACAGATAGAATGTTTTATTCGTTTTCCAGTCAATTGAATCCGATTGCATTTGAATTCGCGAATAGGCAAATTTGACCCCACTAAAATTCCTCTAATCGTTATTTTCGCTTAACCTTACTTTCCCACCCACTAAAATATTTCATACCCTTTATTAACTATGTATGGAAAGGCGAAGAATGTCTGGATCGAAATTGACCTAGGTTAACGAATTTTGCATCGTAACCTCTGATGGGAATAAATATGTTGTATGCTAAAAAGTAATTACAAATTTAGAGAATTCTTAATGTAACAACGGAGTTGGTTGTGAAGAAAACATTTCCTTCTTTAATGATCAGTATATCATCCCTCATTATATATACATAGGCTTAGTAATATTGATGTACCTCATGTTGCAATTCCGTAATATTGCAATTACGGAGAATGCCTCCGTTATGGCATCCTGGTGCGGGACCATCTATATTAACTACTATAGGCATATCTTTGTTTAGGTTATGACGCGCAGCAACAGTTTGGTGGATTTTTAGCCAATTGCGAGGCCCAGACATATACGTATTGTGTACTATGGCAAATATATTATAATTCTGTACCGCAGAATCAGTGCCAAGGGTCGATTAGGCCACGCAGGTTGCCCAGGGGAAGAAGATAGTTATTAGCTTCCGAAATTCTTAAAAAATAAGAGGACAGTACTGACATATCGTTAATTGGAATTACATACTGATTAATTACTTATATGATATATATGATATATACTAGCTGGTCAGTGTCTGCATGGTAGAAGCAATTTGAAAATAAAATGATAATACTGTAATTATACTGTAAATATATTGTAATTATTAGGTATTATTAGGTATTAATTATTAGGCATTATCATTCAGTCTAAAGTAGTTTTTGAAAAGGAACTAGCCGATGTCAAATCTGATGAAGAGCTTAGAAATAGCAATATGCTGGTTCAGCATAGAACCTTTAAACAAAGAAATGTGGTTAAAATCGGCAACAATGCTGGAGTTAAGAGTTACATATTGAAAAGTGATTGAACTCAAATTAGAAGGTCAGATAAAACTAGTAAAAAACTAATAATAAAAACTAATATATAAATATTGGGACTTATTAACAACATCAAAAAGGAAGGAATTGGATTATAAATTCGTAATCAACGAAACAAGACAAATTTAAGCTGTAATAAAAAAGACGATAGTTGAATGACAGCCAACCTGGAGATCACAGCACCTGGGAGATCATGGCTTCAGTGGTAGCAAATATTGGTGAAGACATTATAGATGACCCGTATGTGAATGTCACAAGACGTACATAAGGACGTACATAAGGAAATAATAAACAACGCGGCAGAGAAACAATATTCGTTTACAAACAAAGGAAGTTAAAATGTCTATAAATAGATTTCTATTAGAAACAAAGTTCAAATGAACAAAATACTGAAACTAGCAGATATGGCAATGATCCACCAACAGAAATGATCATAGTGGTCACGGGAGCAACCGAATAAAGATTTGTACCGAAACCGGAAGTAATAAGTATCAGATATCTTCAGTGCTAATTATCAAACCGCATACGTCACAAGTAAGAGGAAAGGGATGAAGTTGATTGCGCTGCTCAGATGCGGATACATCTCCCACGCATTGTTTTGTATGAATAACTCGTGTGTATATAATATGTTCAAAACAATCGACGAGAAAACGTGGGTTACGGAAGCAAGTAATGTAGGTCGTGAATAATATGTATCTAGTCTGGAGTAGAATTCATTAACGTTAAAACTGCTTGCATCTTTCAGTTGCTTCCATAGTCCCGCCACTATATTTTTAGTAGCTTGTAGTCGCGGTCTGGAAGTTATTCTTAGATATTTACTCCAAATGGCTAATTTGGGTGACCAAGTGCATTGAATATACGTTACAATTCTAACCTGCCTCTTCAACGAACACGTAAGGGTGTAACTCACGCCAACCATATGTCAACTTGGATGAACATAGAATACGACCACCATGCTGTTCTACCTGGGTCTAGCTTTTAAAGTACCAATGAGGTAATCCTTCGTAGCGTACAGCGCAAAAGATTGACACATCTACAATCGAACCCCACTATTATTACAATATCCCTCAGCAACCTTTTTCTGCAATTACCATTTTTGTATTCCAATATTAGCTAAGGATACAATGCCATTGTACCTATGCTATTTCAATTCATTTTGTTCACAATCAAACTGCTTGTGCCGTTCAAATTGCTTGCATAGTAAGCCAGTTGAATTTACGGTAATATTAGTTATCAGTAATATCATAGGGAAACCAGACCAAAGATCATAAATACGTGTTTCTATGTATACTCTAGGGTACTATTTGTGTATTAGGGTAAATGCTGTAACTGTAGCGTATTAGTCCGAATCAGCTGAATATGAATACTGAACGTAGTGGTACCGTTAGTTTCAGCAATAACGTTAATTGGACAAATGAATTTTCGAAGCGGAGCCCAATCTAAATACAGTTTTGTCTCAAGAAATTCACATACGAATAAATCGAGTTTTCGGGCGACACATGGTACAAACGAGCCTATTTTTTGTGTCGGCTTAACTATGGCTCGCTGAATAAGTCGATCAAGTTTCCCTCGGAAAATTTTCAATTTTTAGGTTCAGTTCCGGTCAACATTTCTGGTCGGTAGATTCTAGGCGAACATATGCATTCTAAGCTGTCTTAAATTGCAAAAATGTGAAATTCTCAATATGGCATTCCTTAATTACCTGTAGATAGATACCCACATTTTTTAAGATAGTTTTCTACTAGAGGTCGTCCAGGGCAACAATCTGGTGTTATTCGCGATTCAAAATAGTCAATTTCCGGTTTTTAGCTGTCACGCGTAGCGGTACTTTTGGTATAAAAACGGTCGCAAAAAAGACCACGTCCGATTTAGTAGGTGAGTGATGGGGCTGAGGTCAGTTTAATATGTAACCACTTATAAGGCATTAAAGACGCTGAAAAGAGTCCATGTACAAAAACGATCAAAAGGTTGCTTGTAGGATTATTACTTTACCGTCTGACATATCTATAATAAATAGGTATTTGTCTACTAATGCATTCACACTTAAAACTGCGTTTTTCTCGCTTTCGGTGAAGATCCTGTTGACTATTGTGAGTTGACTATTGTGAGTCGCGTTGGTTTAGTGGTTATAGCAGTTGGCTATCAGTCCGTTGATCCGGGTTCGATCTCCGACCGTGTCAAATGTTTTCGATTAGTCATTCTGACACCTTCGCCCTATGCTAACAGTCCAAACGACTTGGAAAATTCAACTGCAATTATCCCAGCGGTCTGATTTCTATTTTGTCAGCGTTTTGCCTTTGTATCATTGTCGTTATAGACAAAAATGGCGGTCATACCTTCCTTACGTTGTTAACAACATTTTTTATTAAATATATAATAAAGTAGCTTCCAGTTTTATTCATAAATCCAACGGTTTTCTAACTACAACTTTAACTATATTAACCGTAGGAACTCAGTTTCAATTTATTTTCTTTGGGTATCATTGTTGGCATAGAAAAAAAATACGTTCTTATATTCTATAGAAGCATTTTTATTGAATATATCGTAAAGCTGTCGAAATTACCAATTTACCAATTTTAGGGTTCATAAAAAAGCTAAATACTTCGTCTGCCCTGTTAGCAAGGTTTTTTCTATAAAAGTATCTAAAATCATAATGTTTACCCTTTTGTTTGCCAATACCTTTCAAACAAACTAAATCTCGATGAAATAAACGTATTTAGCAGACCTTAAGTTTCCCCGTATTTTCCCCGTCAAATAATTGATGAATTATTGGTTTGAGATGGAAAAGAAGAGCGGTGGACATTTTCCCCATATGCGGTATCCACAGGAAATTTCGCTCGCGGTATCCACTGGTTAAGCTAGGAAAATATCGTCGGTGTTCGCGGTATAAAATTTAGTGTTTTTTCCTAAACAGACTGAAGGTCGCTTAACTCGAATCCGCTCTCTGCTGCTTGCATATTTCAGTTGCTTGCACTTGCTGCTGTTAATGGTTACTACCATTGAAATCAGGCTTATGCTACAGAATTATATGCACTTTTGTCCACGAGATTACGATACCTGGTAAGGCTCAAACCATAATTTAATCTTCTTTAACCAATAGTTACCACACCTCGCCATTTTAGCGATCGAGTTCTATCTTTCCCAGTGACATCCCGAGGGCAAAATTACAGGTCTTTCAAATACTTTCTAGAGCCGTATCAACGGTAAATCCCTGAATATTCGTTAATCAAACGTTTACCATTAGAAAGCTAAACGTTCACCTTTCTAATGGTAAACATTTGGTTAAAAACTATTCATGGATTTCCCGGTGAGACGGCCACGGTAGTGGAGTACAAACGAAAGATACTGATCAATAAAGATATATAAAAATGTGACCCATATGTTGTCCCACTGGACTCTTGGACGTCCTAATATAAACACTCTACTCAAGCCTGCCTGACAACGATGAGAAAATCGGATAATTCATGAAAAATGAAGTCTTGAATTGGAGAATCAATTTTGAAGGGTAGATTTAGATTTGCAAAATTGATCCTTTGTTCTGGTCAGTCGTTGCTCAGGCTTCCATTTTGGTGAATTTGAATTAGACCCTTCAGATTTATGCCAGAATAATCATTTCGAGAGTGAATATATATCTAGCCCCACATATTGAACAGTTCTCGTTCTATATGCGAAATATATCACAAAATGTCCTTAAAAAATTAAACCCTGTACAAGATGTAGGGGTATTACGAAATATCCGACGTATAATTTTTAGTAACCTATGGCCCTAAGCTTCCAAAATAAAGGCAAGTGGTTCGTTCTACTAAGTATTGGCTAAGAAGGCCTGTTCGAGAGACAGTCAACATAAATATAAAGAAAATATACATGTATATTCAATTGTAGATAATTATTAGGAATAATTTAGCCTGTTACTTGTTAAAATAGGTATTTTGAATTATTCAGTAAATAGTTATTCTTAGTTAATCATCTCGGGATACTCCATAACCATTTAGTTTTAACCTGGGAAGACTTACAGTAAGCAGTAATGTCATAAAGATATTTTACTTTGGCTTCACCCTCGTTATGTTCCAGTTTCCACTCTCGCCCTAACGTAATCTTGGATGGGATCACGTTGTGTCACTGTATTTCACCTTTACTATATCGGTCCACATAAATCATGTTATTCAATCATGCTATACTAGTGTCTAGAGTGCTCCCCGGGGTCTAGAGAGCTAGAGGTCCGTTATCGAGACTTAGTGATAGAGTATTTCCTTGCGGTTCCGAATCTATTTTCAGAATTTCCAAATTTAGACTCCTTCGTACAGTTAACCCCCAGAAACCGCTAAAAGGCGAAAAAGTTTTTTTTATAAAACCGTTAATTTTAACTGATGTGGGTATGGCCGCTCACCGAACTAAATCGTGCTAGATTAATTAGCCGCCTGGGCATCCAATAAAGGTATCGAAAAAATACTGCGATTATTAACGTTACATCTACGAACCTCGAAAGTCACATGGTCAAAATCGATACCCTTGACTTCGACACCCCCCCCCCCTAGTATACCACTAACTGCATCTGTTTTGAGAAGAATTGAAGCCGGAGCCATGACGCGTCGAATAAGCCCAATTTCGAGTCAATCAGACATACTTCACGAAGTCACATTATTGACTTAACTACATAACGGGTCCATGAGAAAATCTAACAAATATGCGGCGGAAAACGCCCACGCAAATTTGGGATTGATTTGGTGCAGGGTTTCCCTACAACGATCGAATCCTTTATCATAATTCGTTTATTTTTCTCTCATAATGTTCGCCTCCTCTCCCTCCACCTCTGTACCAAATCTTGCTGTATTCGGCCTACGCATTTTGTTAATATTATATATAGCAAGATTGATAAACCCCGACACTCTTACACCCAAACAATAATAATAATAAGTCTAGAAGATTTTCCATTTGGCACACAAAATTTCTTGGCTTTCTCAAATAGTTTACGTACGAATATTGAGAGTTACGTAACTCTTCCACAACAGGGGGAGCAACAGGGGATGCGTCCCCAACATGGGAACCATTTGTCCCGTGTTTCCGCAATTTTCGGATTTTTTTTGTTTTTTGCGTCCACTTCCGGTCGAAATTCGTAGTTGACGGTTATCCTAAAAAATGCGCAAGAAAATTTGGTTTAGAAGTACCACTCGATGTTTTCCTAACTAACTGGCAGGTTTAAAAATCCGGGATGGTCAATTATGGCGAGTCCTGGGGGCAAATTCGACGTAGCACCACTCTAGCAGAACTTCTGGTCCAATTAGTGATCGTTTGTACCGAGCGGCAAAGATTTCAGCGCACGGGTTAAGTCAAAAATGTGACTTCGTGAAGTATGTCGGATTGGCTCGAAATTGGGCTTATTTGACGCGTCATGACTCCGGCCTCGATTCTTCTCACCATAACGACTCCGAATTCTTAACACGTGAACCAGTTATAGGCCAAAAACTGGGCCAAAAAAGGTACGCCACGGAAACCCGGACTGTTCAGTAAAAAATTAAGTCAAAACAGATACAATTAGTAGTAGACTAGGGGGGTCGAATCAAGGGTATCGATTTTGGTCATGTGAGTTTCGAGGTCCATAGCTTTAAAGGAAATAATTGCAATGTTTTAGATACCTTTATTGGATGCCCGTGCGGCTAATTAATCTAGCACGATTTAGTTCGGTGAGCTGCCATCACCACATGAGTTATAATTAACCGTTTTATAAAAAAGGTCTTTTAAGCCTTCAACGGTTTTTGGGGGTTAACTGTACGAAGGAGTATAGATTCGGAACCGCACGGAAAACTCTATCAGACCCACTAAGTCCTGTTAACCGCCCTATTGCTCTCTAGACCCCCGGCGGGGCACTCTAGACACTAGTGTGCTACTCACCTCACTGATCATGTGATTCTAGCAGTAATACATATTAAATCCAGTATGGCTGAATTTCATTGTAAAAGTCCCGATAACCCCGACAAGCTGAACGGCCAGATTCATTGAATAATTTACTGCGTATGCTAAGAATTTCCGGGTAACTTCTCCGTTGGGATTTTAGAAATATTTTGATTCAAAAGTAAAAAAGTAAATATTAAATTTTATTTTGGACTTCTTTATAATTTGTTTTTTTAATGTTTTTAGGCCGGCATTAGTATATAACGGATAATGAAGACAGTAATTAGATGGTTAAGATAAGCTTATCGAATAAGATTTATTACATTGAACAATTGGAGTAATTTAAAAGAATGTAAATGTCATTTTACCCAAAAACCATTTCAAATGTAAGCCCAAACCATAAAATTAACTACAATACAAAGCCAAAAATAAGTATCTATGTGAAAATTGTGTTATAACTTTTCCATTTTGTAGAGAGCGGTAATAGTGGCAACCATTAGTTCCAAAGCATGATTTCCAAAAGACTATTTTCCACTATCTTCAATTTATGTAAAGTTACAAAAATGTTTAAAATAAGTATTGGATGTAGTATTTAATTCGTATCTTAATTACCGTGCTATTATTGTGTAATATCGATTATTACTAATAAATTATTAATCCAAGTTTACATAAATCATTCTTCCATGCGTCACAAATGGGACGCTTTATTGCAATAAATCAATGTCTAAAGGGTCACCTTAAACAGAAAAAAACAAGAAAATATCTCTTTGGTTGTAGTACAGTAGCGTCCAAACGGAGCGTTCTACAACGTGTTGTTACCTTTAGCGTAATTGCATTTTATTAGTTAAAGGCCTTGGAAAGGCGCAGTTATATTAATCGCACCAATATACTAATCAGGAAATGATGATAAGATAAACAAAATATATTAATATATAATTCATAAGCGACTAAATTAAGCTTGCGAGCCAAGACGTGGTCCTAACGAGCCTATTTATTTGTCCACTTAACTATGACCCGACTAATTCGTCCAATTTGTGAACGAAAAGCTTATTTTCGAATTTTAGGTTCACTTCCTATAACAAATTCCTAAGATTTCTAAAATAAGTGCATGAATGAAGTTTTAATAATCACGGTTTTACCCCTAGAAAGTTAAGACGGGTGAGGTAAAAGTGATCCCGTATGAGAAAAGAGGTCTCCAAGGGTTAATTGTAGGCCATTTCGGCTGAAAAGAGAACTTTTTGCACACCATTTGACTTAACTAGCAATGGACGAAATTGCCAATTTAACCGGTCACTCATATTTGGGTGCATAGCTGCGTGGGTGATTCAAAACGGTACGAAAAGCAATGTCAGCAGTGAACTAATTGGCGCTAGAGACCCACGAATTAAAACTACCTGAGCATGAAGCATTCGGGCTTAATACGGGGTCCAACTGGTTCAAAATCATTCAATATTTCAATTAAATTAACCGGACGTATTGAATTATTTTATTATGAACAAATTATACGAAATATACGAAATTTAAAACCAAATTTTGAAATAATCGAATCTATTGTAAGATTTGGCACGCAACGCAAGAAGTAAACGCGGTGATTAACCATTGAGGATAAAGGTACGTGTCACCGCACTCCAGGCGAACTGATAAATTCGAGTATTCTTTCGCTAATTACGTTTAATTATGTAGGTGACTTTGGATACACCTTTTTTCCTAGGCTGAAAAAAGCCTTTCAAATAAGGATTTTACCTCGTTTAACTCTTGTTATTCACAAACTGGTTAATGATCGCGATATTTAGTTTCATTATTATAATGCGGTTTCTAAGAAACAGACAAAATATGAGATTAAAGATGATTTGGATAATATAGCACTGAACAAAGAAATTGGAGTCTTGAATTAAATCCTCAGTAACTCCCAAACTTCCTAAAACTCCCTTCTGGTATCTTTTGTATTTTTATTTGCCAGTGTCATTGGCACATTCACATATTATAGTCCCATATTATTCCCCTTGGTTAACCACAATCCGCCGAACCTTCCTCCCTAAAACCAACCCCAAAAAACGGGCTCTGAAATGCCATAGATAAAACTAATTATTAAGTTGTCAGATTAAAAATAAAATATGTCAAAATAAAATAAACGCTTTTCGTTGGTGTAAACTGTTGGTTAAACAACAATAAAGAAACATCAGATCAATGCTGCCTTTGCAATACACGCCTCGGAAATGAGGATTTAGCTGAACTGCAAGAATTGAGGCTAATTTCAGGAACCCACGCCAATTTCCATAAATTTAACTCGCCTCGCGTGTTACCGACTGTGATGACACTATGTATTGTTGACCACTAATTAGTCGCCAATTAAATGACCATTTGCAGCTCATTTCCAGTCCGTAAGTTACCAATTAGTTTTAACCTATAGGAATGTAGTATAACAAGAATTATTTCGTCAAAGGCCTTTAACTCTTGAGCGCATGTAGGGATACATATATTCACTACGGTTGAAACGGAGCAAAGCTATGTCATAATGGTTTGAAAAGAAGTAGCAGCTGAGGTGGAATTCATGATAAACATAATAATTTTTATCAACGCTAAGTAGTTTAATAGTTTAACATTTAAGTCCTCTACGTGCTCTACGATTCATTATATGTCTCGAAAATGCCGTAATATTTTTTAATTAAATGTTTAGAGTTAGATAGCTAAGCAATCTAACTTCTAGCAGCGTAGCTTTACTTGGTGGCACTTTAGTCGGTAAAATCTACAGAACGAGAATTTTCACCGTGTGCATAAAGGGAAACGGAAACATTGTCCACGAATGCAACGCATTTAGAAGACAAACCTCTAAGTTAAATATCTACATGAAAAGATTGAACACTTAGCTACCTAACTCTAAATTTCATTGAAAATACAAAGGCGATCTCGAGATAAATGCGAAGATGTTTTAGTACCCCAAGAGCGAGAACTATCTATTATAGTACTTAACCAGCGTATACAGTGAAGGGAAAAACTTGTAAAACGCTAATCTTTCGCATATATCTCGTGAACTAAGTATCTGAATTCTCATTAATTCGGTACACAACCAAAATGCCAATGCAGTTTTTTTTTTAATTTAGAAAATCCAATTAGTACTGAGAAAATGGCATGCACTTTTATAATTCGCAGTTTGGGCGCTTCTGTATTAAATACAAAATAGATATGTGAAAACGCGAAGTACCGTTAGATCGGCAATGAGTAAATCTTTAAGCGATATAAAATTAGATAAAGGGGTGCCTGAGAGATATGTATACAAAATCATTCAAATTAATCTAAGCTGTATTTGAAACTTTGAAGCTTTAACACTGTGCTCATAGACCGTTTTTTTTTTTAATCGCGAATCACACCAAATTGTTTCCCGAGACGACCTCTAGTGGAAAAATATCCTTAAAAAAATTAAGTACCTATAGGTACTTAGGAAATGGCATTTTAAAAAA
>SCLF01115390.1:0-10805 GCA_004367975.1 Mesochordaeus erythrocephalus
AATAAATTGAAACCGGGTTCCTGCCGCTAATATTCTTGGAGTTGTAATTAGTAAACCGATGGATTTCCGCAAAAAACCCCGACACCGCTTCAGTCTATATTCAATAAAAAATGTACTGTGGATGATAAGACCGCTATCTTTTGTCTATAACGACAATGATACAACGGCTGCCAATTTTTAAGACACCACGGTATATTGCTCTCATTTCGCTTTGATACGTGTTCGCCAGACATTAATCAGCCAGAAAATGGACGGCCTTATTCGAACCGCTACGAATTGACTTAAATAGTATTCTGTGCCTGTCAACTGTGATCGATATTAGCCGTTGAACTGTCAGATAAATGCGGCTTTATTTTTTTTACACATTAAAATGTACACCTAATTATTATAAATCTATAGTTTAAGGTTTTACATTAACGCCTATACAGCTCCCTATATGGGAAAGTCTAATATTATTATAACAATTTTTAGGCCCGAAGTACCGCCGGAAGTGTCAGATGAAAACCGGAAATTGATTATTTTCAATCGCGAGGACACCAAATGGTTGCCCGTGAATAACTCTAATAGAAAATAATCTTCAAAAATATAGATACCTACAGACAAATTAGAAAGTTCACCTTTTTAACGTCCGCAATCTCGGGCCCAAAATGTTCAACAAACCTGAACAATTGCAAAGAAAGCCCAAAACCTTTGGGGACATCTGGTTACCCTAACCAGGACTTTTAACCGGAAGTGAAGCTAAAAATGGAAAGTCCAACACGAAAAAATAGGCCTGTTAGCGCGGAGTGCCCGCTAGGAAAATTGATTTTATCGTTTACGAATTATATGAGATTTGCGTTGTTGAATAGGGACAACCATTAGAACCGACCTATTTCAGAGAAAGTGATACAGACTAGGCTACACTATCGTCTAAAGTGCCATCCTAGGGGGCTTCGGGCAACTGATTTGTCAACGAGACTGATAGTGTTTCTGTTCTCAAACTATCCGAAATTATATGGCTTCGTACAGTTAACCCCCTCTAAAGATAAAACGAGAAAAAGACCTGTTTTTGAAAACCCAGTAAAAGTGTCGAAAATATACCCCGATGACCAGAGTAGGCAAGATCTAATGTGACCTTACGAAACATTATTTGTATGCAGTTGTTTCGAGTCAAAGTTCTAGTGAACATGTTTTCTATATCGTAACAAAATAGAAAAGTGAATTTTTGTCACATTTGAGGAGTATTGAAGCTAGACATACTTCCTGAAATCAAAATTTTAATTCCTATTGGCTATTACTACATGACGGGTTAGGAATTTGGGATCAATCACCTGAGAAGAAATGTAGCTGACATCCGTGCGCCTCGAACGAGTCTGATCTCGCGGAAAATTGGATACCTTAAATATGTGATTTCGTGAGGTGTGTCCGATTGGCCCGAAAGTGGTCCTATTCGACGTGTCATGACTCCAGCTTCAATTCTTCTCAAAGAAGCCCAATAATGGTATCCCTAAAGTACAAATTTTCACGAAGTGACAGAATAACTTTTATTCTGTGCTCTTGGATCTACTTAGTCTAGTAACATTTAGTTCCGTGTGCTGTCATGTCCCATGAGTTAAAATTAACATTTCTTCAAAACAAGTCTTTTTCTCGTTTTGTCTTTAGAGAGGGTTAACTGTACGCCAGGGTATAATTTCGAATAGTTTGAGAACAGATTAGGGACCGCAAGGAAAAACTCTATAAGACTCACTAAGTCTCGTTGAGCAATCAGTTGCCCCGAAAACCCCCTATTGGGGGGGACTTTAGACGGTAGTGGGCTATTAGAGTTATAAACCTGTATAAGCCTATCACACAAACAGTACACTAGATAGACGGGAAGTTAAGTAGGTAGGGTTTTTAATCTCTAATGGGCCTAATATTACTGATGATAGAAATACCGTATATTTCTCTGAATAAGATACAAAGAATGCTTTGGTCTTACCCACTTTTCAATTACGTCATTTCGCAAGAATATTCCGACAACAATATCCGGTAATTTTCTCCAAAAATGTTCCACATTCACTAATAATGACTATAAGATACTCTAAATGCAAGCGGCCTTAATGTGTAACCAAGCTGAGGACACAAGCAGCTAGATTGCGAAGAAAATTGATTGAAAAGTGTATATTTCCGATTCCACGGATTAATACCAATATTATTAATTCTGGAGATCGATATAATTATATTTTCTTGCTGGACAAAATGGGATGATAATTTTCTTGGGGGGTTATGCGTAGAAAAACGTTGTTGGGAGAACTGACGGGAATTTTGTCCCAATCAAGACTATTAAATCGAATTTTCTTGCGCGTATTTAGGATCACTTTCGACCATGAATTTGGCTGGAACTGACCTCAAATAACGAAAAGTCAGAAAATTGCTGAAAAAACTGGAAAAATAGTTCCCCTGGCGATATTTATTCAGGCAAAAAATTTAAGCGTATATGCATGAAAAAACCTTCATGCCCATAATGTATTATGTGGATGGGGCGGTAGTGATCGGAGACGGATCTTACACTGTCTCAATAGTAACTCTCAGTATTCGTACGTTAACTTTTTGAAAAAAACGAAAAACTATTTAGACTTGAAATAAATTATTGATTATCAATTTATTTGAACGTGTTAATCTATCTGTGTCAATCGGCACAGATTGCAGCGTGTGGGTAGGTCTGTCCGTACTTCTATCTAAACCTGCCGTCCTACATGCTTGATATCGATTTCTGTTATACCAAGTTCGAGCCCAAATATTGCATAACAAATTGGTGGAATTTTAGGAGTAATATTTTTCTTAAAGTATTGTATAAGTGTATTATTACGTTTCGGCTCTTCTATTATTGAGTTGAAGTCAAACAAACAAGTCCTCGTTTTTTTAAATTACATTAAATTAGACAGAAAACACGGATGTCATTTTTTCTGCACATATTTTGGAGTTATCGTTAAAGTACCCCATGTACGTCAAATTTAAGTGGTTTAACCTAAAACTGGACTAAAATCAAAATTTTTAAATTATTATTTATCACAATAAGCTTATTAAGGAAGTTTCAATTCGAATACCCGAGAAGAAAATACACTCAAGAAAGTTTTGGACTACTAATTTCTACAAGTTCAGCAATAACTCCGAAATATTCTGTCATTTTAATAGAAACATGAAAGCGTATATCTGTCATTAATTTAAATAACTGAATTTACAACTCTTCCTTGATGAATAGATATGTCTGTTTCATATGTTTTATTTCCAATTTTTAGTGTCAACGTTCCCACTTCAGGCACATGGGGAATACCTTCGAGCATCGATAGGGAAATTGAATTCTGTGGAAATATGTAAGGGCTAATTGGTCAGATTACAAGTCATTCTTTGGTTTCTTACATCTCATTTTTTGAGGACATTTGTTCACAAAACTCATCTCGCGCAAAAATAAAACGTTACTTCCAACTCCAAACAATCAATTTCCGGTTTTTGGTTAGCACTTCTGGTGGTACTTCCGACCAAGGTACACCACCAGCTCAGTCGATTAAACAGACAAAAAATATTAGCCTGCGAATTATTATCGCACGACAAAATGGTAACTGACGCAAATGTACCGGAAGTTGTTCTCTTATTATACAATTTCATCCAAAACCATTCAGCAGGACTAGTCTACGATCTATTAGGACGTTGCCAGAAAATAACTGTATAACAATGTATACATACATAAACCGACAACTAAATACTGTTAACTAGCGTATTCTTATAACCTGAAGTAACTTGCCTCTCTCGCGAAGTACTTGAGGTTATTTATGCTGGGTAGAAGGTGGGAGGGAAAACATTGCCTTCAGAGGCCCATTTTTGTTACTAACTCCCTCTGTTATATTAATGTATCTTCACTTGGAGAACCGCGCTAATCTTTTATCCAAAGGGTGAAATATGATTTAATTTGTTCCCCATTACTGATCCAGAATTTCAACTACGCATATCTGTATTCACTTGCCTCTATTATTATATAACCTGAAGTAGCGCACTCTAAATCTTGCCTTTTTGGAGTATGACTTAATCGGTTATTTATACCCTATTTTTAGACCCCATATTTAGTTCTTCGAAAGGGGTTTCTGTTGGTTTGTATCATTTGATAAATCAATAAACTTAGTATACCATTTATTGCTTTAATATGCACAATTCACACTCCGATTATTATCAGTTTGCATGCGTCTTATCTCTTGTCATTTCAGGCTTGTCATTTCTGCTTGTCATTTCTGCTTGGCCATGTTTTCCCGTCCAGTTACCAAGTCAGCTGTATGACTAATCGATGTTGGCGTGCCTACTGATCATAGATGTTTTCAGTCCTTTAATTTCGGTGAATATTGTCCGAAGAGCCCAAATACCATAGTGATGAATGTTTCCGGATTCAAAGTACCAGTTAGGCAGACTCTTGCAATATATATCGCAAATTGTGCATCTTCTTCATGCTTTTATCGTTCTTACAGCGCAATTTACAGCATAAATCAAACGATTGGAAGTACCTCGGCCTAGTGCATTGCTAACACCACTTCGTCATAGCTACTAAAAATAGCTACTACACCTAACTGCGTAAGGTGTAGTCCTGCGTACTAGTTAAGCATTTCACTCTTTCTTACCAATCTAAGATGGTGTGTTATAGAGGCTGCATCTAAACATAATGCTAATAACGTAACATAGCAGTTATTACGCCCCTATGTTTCCTCGGTGATCTTCACATTCCCAGGCTTTTCGCCTTTTGCTTAATTTGGAACTGAAAAGGATCCCCATCTGATGTATTACCTGTTTTTCAAAAAAAGTAAATCTTCTGAAGTTCTTCCCATATATTTCCACTATCTGTCAAGTGTCGTCACCTGGAAATCCCACGTTGCAACCTTTACTGATGCCAACGTTAATGCCTCCCTACTAGTTACGGCTAGATTGGCTTAAGACATATGCATGTCTATATGTACTAACCTCCTGTTTTTAACTCTTTTCGCTCGCACATATTTCCATTTCAATCGACATGCATTAATCCATCAACGCCCAGTAAAAAACGTGAGGTAGGTTATTGTGCTCGCCGCTTTCTTATTAAGAAGCGTATCATTTATTCTACCTATTTCATCTAACCATAGTGATTTAGCTAGTCTCTGTAACTCACTATATTTTAGTACAGGTGCTTGTTTCTTTCTCGGTTTCGTACTCAAGGCTACCTATGGGTGATATTTCCTAATCACTGCTTCAAACAGTATTTTTTTGTTCAAAATCTAAACTAATGTTGTGCCGGACAAAGTTTTATAAACGACAGACTTGTATAGGATGAGGATGACGGTTGCATTTCTTCATGTATTGTATCAAGCATTGACCAATTTTTGCTACTATTTAATATGTATTCCGATTCGAACTCTCACCAATCAACCAGTAGCTGTGATTTAACTTTAAGTATTAATGTTACGGATCTCTACCGTTTGATTTACTCTTCTTTCTGTATGGGCTATACTTTGATTCATTGGTAACTTAATTCTTTATTTGGTAGCATTCTTCGTAGTGTGTGTGTGTGACTTTCTCTACTCATCTTATTGAAGCTGAACCTTCTTGGCTGGTTCTGTTTCTTTATCGTGGTATTTTAGATCCATATGATCCTCTGCCCGAAACTCTCGTTGGTTATCTGCTCTTTTATACGGCTTATTACCTCATGATCTTTTATAGGTCTCCGGTGTTTTCAGGAACACAACTCCCTTAGAGCGTCATTCTATCCCAAGGAACAGCATACTAAGCTGCGATAAACCCTCAGCTCTTGGCACAATTGCGCTATTAGTATGCTTTCATATACAATGCTTCGATAACATGTCATAATAATGTGTAGGACATTAAATTGGGATATATAGGATACCCTATATTTTGCCATCTGTGATCCTTTTTCGGTCTACCACCCCAATGTAGTGTAACCTAATGATAGTCATCCAACCCCTAACCATATTTCCCCTGTATAGCCTCTCTATACCTTTATAATAACGAAATCTCTGGTTCACCAATTTTTCCCAAATTAGTTATCAAAAATCGCTTAAATTACGTATGGTTACCCTGTGGTTCAGTCAATGATCCCCAGCATTCTCTGTTGCAGAGTTATTCTCAGTTATATGAATTTAATATATATTTGTATAAAAGCGGTTTTTATCCAAAGTGTGAAATATGATTTGAGTGATTTTTCCTAATTTTGTATTCACTTGTCTCTATTCATAATTGATAGCATATTTAAATATTGGAAGAGTTCCACGTTTCCACTATTTAACCCTCCCGGCAAGACGTGGGGAGATGTGGGTTTTTCACCACAAAAACGGCTACAGTTTTTGATACACAATCCATAGGAGTTATCAGTAATACTTTATGTTTAGAATTTCCGATGAGTCATAGATATTTCGGCATATAGGCGTAATGTGATCAATGAAGGAAATCTTGAGATTTGATTACGGTGGTTCGAACCCTCATAGCTCGTGGAAGACGCCCGGAGGACGCTCGTGGAAGACGCCCGCGCATTTTTGTTACCAAATAGTAATGTCAGAAGATTATAGTATTTTTGCTATTCTATTGGTCGACCAATCAAATCAATGAATATCTGAACTCAATCGGTAAGTAAATAGTGTGACGTGAGAATATTAAAAAAGTGCCCTCGCGCGACCATTATTTTAAAAATAGTCGATCGGTCTCTAGGCAGATCGATATAATGTAAATGTACCGAGAGTCTGGTGCAGTAAGTTGGGTCGTCGATGTGACATCTAAAGATAACGTGTACGCGTTGGATTAGATTCAAGGTTTATTTTACATTTTATTCTCCCTTCCTAGAACTAATATCATACAGTTCTGTCTTACATATAAACACATTGACCAGTATTTCCGGATAAAATTCTACGACACGGATTTTGAGAGCACTTGCGGCTCAAAATTACAACCGGAAGTTAATCAGAACACTTACGTCGAGAACTTGACTAAGTTATCGACCAGTTATTTCTAATCTGAAACTGTAAATTTAAGACTGTTAACACCATCTGTTCCCTCGTAGAATTGATTGTGTTTTCAGAACTAAGCCAATTGACTTGGAATCTTTTTCCTTAGGCTACAATTGAGTTCGTCCTTCAGTACCAGATTTGTCACTGATACAAGCATTTTCTGACCGGGTTTTACTTTAACCTGTAAAAGTAATTCAAGTTTAAAATCATGTGGAAGAAAACACT
Organism: Mesochordaeus erythrocephalus; assembly: GCA_004367975.1. Taxonomy (NCBI): domain Eukaryota; kingdom Metazoa; phylum Chordata; class Appendicularia; order Copelata; family Oikopleuridae; genus Mesochordaeus; species Mesochordaeus erythrocephalus. The sequence goes on from SCLF01115390.1 coordinate 7,215, forward strand.
TGCAATGAATATTCAACTTACCTTGTAAGAGTTAATTTTATTATAGCGCGTAGCATCGTAAACGGTGACATCATTCTTTCTATATTGTATCATAAAATTAGTCCGATTTTGAATATTTTGAAATACTTGTAATGCTAGTCGAACACTGTTAAAGGCTTTTACATTGAAAGGTACTTATGGTATGGTTCTTGATCGCAATGCCAAAAGTTTGTAAAACATAACAAGGAATGCGATGCAGTATGCGCATAATGTTCCCTATATCCAGAATCGCATTTTTGGACAGTTTATACTATTCAATGGAATGGACGGTGGGCAACTGTGGACCTCAACTTTACCTTACTGAGGAATAGTCATCAGCTTTGAGGTGTTCTAAAATGGCTTAGCGTCCATTTAACCTCTCGGCAAATTATATGAATTGAGCAAAATGTGGAGGTTGATCGTGAATGCCGGAACTCTATAGCTCTGGAAGGTGTGCTGAAAACTAATTGAACAACGATACAAAAGGTCTAAACCGATTACGAGAACATTATTATATAATATAGTTTACATAGAATATTATAAACTACTGTACTAGAACTACTGTACTAGAACCAAAGGAGATATTTTCAAAAGGGAAATACCATTCATCGGCACCGAATTAATCATTTCAAAAATATATAATGTATAGTTTTCGAGAAAACTCCGAAAGACAAACCTCAATTACCAGTCTGGTAATTCATTTGGCATAAGGATGGAGCAAGCAAATATTCTAGATTTAAATGTTCGACTAGATTTTCATATCCTATTTAGCACATGATGCTCATGATAAGGGAAATTCCAGGGTTGAGGAATCAACATCAGGCGTATGACGCTTTACAAAGGGGCGTCGATGTCTTCAAAAACATTGCCCCTATAACGTTCCAAAACGTTCAAGCAACTGGGGAAGATAAGACGTATAGCGGTCAGCTTTCATATTGCACGTAGCAAAATGAAATGCTACATTATACAAGTGACAAGGGTAATAACTCAAGCAAATAGAACAAATGTGTTATTTGAACAAATGCAGCAAGACGAGATCAAAATATGACCCATACCAAAGGACGAAATAGATCAAACGGTATACATCGTTGAAATTAATACTTAAGATTAAATCACAATTACTAACTGAATGGTTTAAACCGAAATATACATTTAAAGATAATACAAGTGGGTCAAGACAAGCGAAAGATTTAATACATACCATCATCCACATCTAATTCAACTTTGGAGTTTGAGCAAAAGTTACTGTCTGATGCGGAAAACGAAACCAAGGCAAAAACAAGCGCCCATTCTGAAATGGCGAGCATTGCAGAAACTGGCAAACGCGTTATGGTTAGACAGGAGTGATAGGACAATTTATGCAGCTTTTAGTAAAAAAACGGCCAGCACTAGAATAACTTAGACATTAATGAAAATGATTAAGAATGTCGGAGCCAGTGGATATTGCCGAGTATATCTTCAGTAGCTATATTGAGCTGATGCTGACTGTCCAAGTTGCCGAGGATAGACCGGTTGTTCAATTCCTGCTCCAAATTGCGCTGCAAGAACGACATAAGCAAGAACATGATTGATCAGTACAGCTTGAAACATTTTTTCCAATGACTTTCAAATTGTTCACTCAATATCTGAAGAAGCTTAAGGACATAAAAGACCTTTATGTTCAACAAGCACCGACACATCCGCATGACTCACCATTAACTTCGCAATTGGATAGAAAATGGCCATCGTTATATGCTAAGAACCTATATAGGACGCTGTGGTTCAACCAGCTGGATAGTCAAGTCATAAAATGTTTGGTTCAGCAAGCCGAGGAACTCAATTTGTTTGGATGAATGCTCACAAATGATGCTAAGTACAAATGAAGCGTGAAAACAGGAACTTAGGGAATGCTAGAAATGGGGATCACTAACCGATTAAAGTCGCAGTCGAAAAGTCCAAGAATTGGAGTGCGTTACTTCCGGTTATATGAGGAAGAGGATTAGTAAGGATTCCAAATAACGTTGTCGAAATTCGGTCGTACAGTGGAGAACCAATTAAATCACCTTACGGTTTATATGTCACTTTTTTTTACAAGGGAATTGAGTGGATGAGTGACATCAAGGTTATCTCAAGTGACCTCAAGAATGAGTGACCTCAAGGTTACTTCAGGTTATATAAGTAAAATTATAATAAAATACTGCACTCTGGATATATGTGTATCAGGACAGTCTAGAGCTTTAAAACAAATAATCGAAGTATGTTTTAGATTAATTTGTTGGATGGGCAAGGGCTTAATTAATCTCGTACGATTTAGTTCGGTCACCTACCATGTCCCAGGAGTAAAAATTAACGTTTTTTTCGAAAAACGGCAATTTTCACGTTCTGTCTTTGGACTGTACGACGGCATATAATTTTGCATATTCTGGGAACAGATTCGGAACTGCAAGGAAAACTCTCGAAACTCTCGAATTGTGATTCCTATGTATCACAGAGATTATACGAAAAAAGATATCACAAGAGTTAACAATGTGAAAAGCCATAATTTTGATTTGATTGTAAAATTATTGGGGGTAACTTGTTTTCAATATCAGAATGTGGTTTGTTTGTCGTTATTAACACCATTATAGAGGATAAAATCTTTCATTTGGGATTTATATATTTAATCGCCTGGGAAACAAACGGTTCTAAGTATCTTCTAATGTATTGAATATCTGTTAAATGTATCTGTAATAGACTGTAAGCTATCTGAATATCATGAATTATAGTACTAAAAGTTAGTTGAAATGACTAATTTCTATCTATGAGTTATTTTAAAGAAACTACATTCTCTAAATTATTAATTTTAACCCTCTTGTAAAAAACTGGAGCGCTGTGGTTTTTCTACCACAAAAATGGCTACATTTTTCGGGATGGAAAGAGTGCCGAATTAATAGCTGGAGCATGAATTCGGCACCTAACAGTGTCGAATTAACACCTGTCGTATAAATTGTAATATTTTTACATTTTCGAAATTGCCGAACCTTCCGAAATTGTCCAAATTTTCGAACTTTTCGTAATTTTCGACATTTTTTTTTCGAAATTTTTGATATTCACGAATTCTTTTACATTTTTGACAGTAGATGGTTAATCTATAGGGTCTCGTTAATCTATATTAGGGTGTCGACAATGGGAAAAATAGTAACGGTTCCTTATAAATGCGCTACTTTTTCTCCAATTTAACAGACCGTTTATTTTACATTTTGGAAGATTTCAACAATATAAAAGGTTTCGAAAATTTCAAAAGCGCCGAAAAACCGGAAATGTTGCAATGTCAAAAATCGTAACGGTTCTTCATAAATTCGCATAATTAGAATCTGACACGCAAAATATTAAGGTATATATCATATATTTCACCGCAAATCTAATATAGACCAGTGGTTCGCTCTTCCAGGATATACCATTTTCATCAGAGTAACCTTTCCGAATAGCTTGTTTGAAAGGTAATATATTAAAATTCCATTTTATATGATAATTACGAATAATTTAGACTGTAAACTTTATAAACTTGATTCACGATCCTATTTTAATTGCTAACTCTTCTTATAATTACTAATA
>SCLF01115502.1:0-10801 GCA_004367975.1 Mesochordaeus erythrocephalus
GCAACGACCGTGGTCTTCACTTCGCCAGTGACCTTGCTGAATCCCGTTGGTAGTTTGATCTTCTGTGCATCCGTCGCAGTTTCGTAAACAAGGGGCAGGAACTGTGGCGTCAAATCAACGATCTCAATGCTTCGGTCGTAGTTGCAGGTCATCTCCGTCTGTGGTATTATCGGCATGCTCGCAATGCCAAGTGATGCTTCAATTTGCGGCTGTGAAGTAATCATGGTCGAGAATTTCACCACAGCCGAATTGCTCGTATAATCCATTGTTGCTCCGCATCCCATTGGCTTGAAGTAGAGTGACTGGGTATCGCTCGTTACAATATTGGACTGGCTGAGGCTAGGGCTGGAGTAAAAATTGTAACCATCGCACGAATCCTTCGTGCACGGCGTACATGTACCAAAGAGCAATTCTTCAATACTTATGTGGGAAAATTTGTCTTTGAAGCAAACGGCGTCAACTAAATACTCAATTAGATTGTGTATCAATTTACAAGAAACTATTGTTATCCAGCGTAAAATTGACCACTAGAACCCGCACCCAGAAAGGTCTTCGGTCCGGAAACTTAATCAGAAGTTGGATAATTCCTGTAATTGTTCGGTGCGTGGTAGAATTTCTTAATTAAAACAAACTGTACATTGGAATATTTTTAATATAAGCGTTAGAAATTGGTATTTATCCAAAATGAACCCGAACCATGTTCGAATTTAGGATAATACAATATCTTTTGAATGTTAGGATTCATACTTACCGTCAATTTGAAAGGTGACGCTGTTGAGGCAGCTGAGTTTGAAAATATGTGTACTGGTGCACTCTGAAATTGATGCCTTATTGACCAGCTTACCTGTAAACCTTGCTAATAAGCTCTAGCGTCGTACCAAATCGTCGAGATTCGGCTATTGTTGTAACCATTATTTTTCAGTGAGTGGTTCTAAATGTTTTGAGTGGTTTTGAATGGTCATAATGTCGGCGTGTTTTAAACAATGTAATTCGCACAATTACTCCGAGTAAAACATTTAGACAGAGTAATATTATATCAGTCTGTGTTTTGAAGCATCGTTTTGTGCTAAAAAATTGTAACCAAATTTTTTGAAAAAAGTTTTGTTTCCATAAATCATTTGCCAAGATTTCCGGTTGTATCAGTGGATTTAGTTTAGGGTGACCAAACGTCATCTTTTGACGTTTTGTCCGGGCGTCCTGGGGTTTTTATTAATTATTGAAAATGTCCGGGTTTTCGCAGGATCATTTGGCATAACGGCCTTGGCGCTTTAAATAGTACCCTAACTCTGATTGGTTGTCATTCAGGATATTACCGACGGTCGCCTAGTCACGTGGTTGAATGATTGCCTCAAACCGATTCTGATTGGTCAAGGGGGTTAAAGTTTCGCCACATTTTAGAATCTGTTATTTGAAGCCACACAATCATAGCCGAGAATAACGTGTTATTTAATGGTACGAATTAAGTTATTATATATAAATAATCAAATAGGTAATTTAATGGTCAAATAGGTAATATCAAGGTGTATAATCCGAATTTGAAGTTAATTCTAGACGAACGAATTCTACTCATTTATATAAAAATATCCAGGATTCATTCATTTTGTTAACCCATTGAAGTATGGTGCAAGTAATTGGTCATGAACTAGTTCATTCGGCAGACAAGCGAATCTGTCATCTATCACCGTCGTCCAGCAATTAAGTTCAGATTCGCGTTCTACACCCTGATCTTACCTCTTGCACATGCCATAGCCGAAAATGTGTTTTGAAATCTTTTTGAAAAACATTTCCTTCGCTAACTTAAGCGATCTGATAAAATCCGACATCATCCATCTTACATCTGCTACCAAACTTAGCCAAGTACACCAAACCCTCCGATACACATTGATACTTATATACCCTTACATACGCCAAAAATTTCAGGTCGACATGTAAAGTTTTCTAGTTTAGGAACTCTAATCGGATTTGTGAACATTTAAACAACGTATGGATATTATTTCGCTAATTACGTTATTACTGGATTGTAAACTTTTGAAATCTTCCGTTTCCATAATTTCTCGTAACTTCCAGAACAAATAATGCTTCAGTTTCAGCTACTACAATGCCGAAGCGTAGGTGTGAATTCAGAGACGATCTAAAGACAAGATTCGCCACTTACCGTCCCGGTTGGTACAAATGGGAGGCGGAGTGCACTCTGTGCAAAGTTGGAGTATATGTGTCCGTTTCAAGTAAGGGTGCGTGTGACCTGAAGCTCATCTGCAAAGGGCGCATTCACAATTCATACTCTAAAACACTACAGGAGTTACTGCAGTGCACTAGTGCTTTGCTAAAACAGGCATTGCCAGACCCTGACACCGGCAAAACGTTCAGCAGTGCCCGCAATAAGACAGAAACCATGGTCAATTGTGTTATAGCGCCCCACACTGTTGAAGTTGCTCATGAAGCACTAAAAGAAATCCAATAGTGTGGTATTTCTACAGATGGGAGTAACCACCGAGCACTGAACATATTCCCAATCATAATCCAGTACTTTGACTGGAAGAAGTATGGTGTTCAAACAAAACAGGTAGAGGGTAAAGACACACCTAATGACACGGTAGAAACCATCTCAAAATACCTCACTGAAACATTGGCAACACACAGAATTTGTCCGAAAAATGTATTGCATTTACTGGCTACAACTGCAACACAAATTTTGGAGGAATCCGAGGTGATGAAGGGGGAACGAATGTGTTTGCAAATTTGAAAAGGCTGCTGCAGAACAAGAATCTGATCGGTATGGATTGCCCAGTACACATATTGTATAATTGTGTTCATCATGGGGCAAAAATGAGTGACATTAACATTGAGTCTAAAATGTTCAAAATCTACTAGTACTTCGGCATATACACTGTGCGCATTGAAAACCTGAAGTTATACTGTGTTTTGTTGACACTGAATACGGAAGGATACTTTCTCAAAGTACGCCAATGTGACTGTCATTGTTCCCAGGCATTGAGAGGATGATACAGATCTCAGGAAAAGCCACCCATGTTGATCAAGACGTTTTTTGAAAATCATATCAGTGAGATCTACTTCTGGCCCATGCACTCACTCATGTCTGCATTCCACACCCATATTCAACAAATGGAAAGGGAGAACAACTCCGTTATCGACGTGAATAATATACTGAACAGCATCCACACCAATCTTCATCAACGCAAGAAATCAACACAAGAGAGCAACTTGATAAGGGCTGTGACCAGTCCCGTAGGATGTGACAGGAGGATGTGAAGGAGGATCTGGAGAAGTGGATGACTCCTATGCAAGGTTTTTCAGCATTCATGTGGATGGATTTGAGTGAACCACCAGATTGGAATGATGTGGAGGTCTGCATTAAGTACCTTGTCGAGAACGCGGTCAAATGTTTTGACCAGGTCAGTAATCTGAAGAAATTCACCGAAATGTACAACAGTGATGAGGAGTTCAGTGACCTGCAAATCTTGAGAGGGGTTTCTCCCTACTGCAGAGCGGGTGGACCAAGGAGAGGAATAAGCTTACTGTTGAGTCACTCAATATGATTCTATTAGTGTAATATAAGCCAAAAGACACTTCTAGCAAATAATTGTATGCTTATTTGTTGAGAAACCAAAAAATGCTGGGAAAGATTAGCCCTACAACAAAATATGGACGGGTAGACAAATGACAATGAAATACAATCTACTGAAATATGTAAGCAGAAAATAACCACAAACGGCTTTGTTATTAGTGCTTTATATTTCAGCTATTCCTTATAACCTTAGATGACTGGAAATGGACAACAAAATAACTATAAATGGAGCTGAACTAATCATTGATGGAGTTTGTCTATAGACACATTTGTTGCTTCCAGGTTAGATTTCATTATTCGCTATTTAGTAGCATGCTTACAAGGCTACAGAACTACCGTTCTGCCACACTGAATAAAATTTATGAGTATTCATTTCCGTCAGAATGATCACGTGTTCTATAAATGGAACATTTGTTTAACGTTGTATTTTATCCGTTCTTGAACTAAATTGGTAGACGTTTTTATGGGAGTTCGTAACTGGTATCTAAAAAGTGATGATGTCATCACGTGCTTTATAAATGGAGCTCGCACCAAATTTGAGGTTTCAAAAATTTCCGGCTCTTGTCCAACTCTTGAAAAAATGTCCGGCTTTTTGACAACACAAATATGGTCAGCGGAATTTAGCTCTACTGATTCATCATCAACAATTTCTGCTTAACTTTCATATATAAAATCTACAGCCAAATTTGACTGAATTTTGAGCGGATTAATCTATAATTAATCCATATATGCCCATATTCCGTTCTTCCGCTTACTTTGGTGATTATTTTGTTTACTATTACAGTTATAAATATAATCGAAAACCTGTTTAATAGTATACTGAAATTTCCATAACTGGTCCTTTACAATTTACAAAGTAACGGTTACTCCAATGTAATAATCCACTCTGTGATCAACCTGAGATCTTCATTATACTTATTCGTGTACATTAATTTCCCACTTTTTTCAACCAATTCCATTTGTATTTATAGCTTAGATGCATTAATAATATTGACGTCTCACTCAAAAGTTGATTTCAGCTAACCTTTCACTCTAACACAATTGATTCACGTCTTATTATGATTTTTATTTATAACGGAAACATTGAGGAAACCCAGATAGTGACTAATTTACATAATAGAGCAGTCTATATTGTATCGCAAGGACAATTTAAAATGTCCGATTCCCTTCCAAATTGGTAGTATTTGACACGTACGGATGTCAGCTACATTCCTCTCACGTGATCGACCCCGAATTCCTAACCAGTTATGTATTAAGAGCCACTAGAAGTTAAGAATATGTTTTCAGAAAGTATGTCCGATTGGCTCGAAAGAGGGCTTATTCGACGCGTCATGACTCCAGCTGCAATTCTTCTCAAAGTACCGACCCCGAATGGAATTTCCAAAAAGTGAAAAAAATCACGCGAAATACTAATTTACCTCCATATAGTTTTCTCCCGAAATAGCAAGGGGCACAAGCATATTGATCGTGAACAAAATAAATTGAAAAGTGTAAACAAAAAGTATATAAAATGGTGTCGTATTCATCAAAACTGGTCCAAATTCACTAGTATTGACTACAAAGTATTGTAAATGCAAGCTGCTTTACTTTGCAAGCACTCTGAATGGTACAAGCAGCTTGATTTTGAATATACTCTATGGAAAATGTAGGAAAATGTAGATTGACGAGAAAAATCCTCGCCATAATAAATAACCAACACTTCTTTTGAAGTCTGGAAACGGTATTAATAGGATCAATCTGCGTGACTAAAAAAGCCAAAAAGGTGCCAGAGGTAAATAGAGAAAAGGGTGCCTGAGAGATATGCTACCAAATTTAGCGAATTTCATCAAATGAAATCAAACGTCATTTATATATCAAATTCATTCAGGTTCCGTAATTCATGGCGTATTCAGTTTAAATAAGGCATAGAATTCGACGCCGTTTGTAGAGCGATAATACTTTGCAGGTAAATATTTTTTTATTATCAGTACGCGGGTTTCGAAAAAAGCAGGACGTCCCTCTTTTTGGCATATTTTTGGGGTGTCCTCCATTGGACCAATGTGTTCCGATTCTTTAAAACGCAGGAAGAGCCAGATTGACGTTACAAGAACGTAAACATTTGGCAAAAACAATAAAAATGGTTGATCAATTAATGACTGCAGTGCAATCTACGAAACAGTTTCTGTAAGCCCACGTCACGTGCAATGTTTTTCAGGACTAGATTTTCAACTAATAATTTTGTTTACTTTTATTAAGATTTTGGCCCATTTATTTCTAGTTGTGAACCATAATCAAAAAATAAAAAATGAGGCTAGTGATATATTGAATTATTTATTTGTTGAACAATTAGTCATAAAAATAGCAGAATATAAAGAAACTGAAGACCCAACAAAATTGACTTATTTGATGCTGGAATTAATTGGAAAAATCTAAGAAATGAAAATTTTCAAATAGTCGATTCACAACTCGATTTTCGCACTACAAAAATTGATCAGCGGACTATTGATGATCACGAGCTGACAATTTTGAGAAAAGGCATGGATCTACAAATAAGCATCTAAAATCAACACACATTATAAACATGGACGAAAGTGGAATCAACTATAATTAAGTCAAGTTCTATAAGATGGTACCAAAATTAGGCCTCCAGCAATTGGGGAAAATGACCCCCCGCCCGATGTTGACTGCCATGTGTTGTAAAGGCGGGCAAGAAAATACGACACAAATATCTAAAAGAATAGGAACGCATAACATTTGTTCCGTACATACGATTTGGAGAAACTTTTGGTTTCAGAAGTGCGTTTATATCAAAATGCAAAAGAACTAAATGGCTGAGTAGAACCAAAAATTTTAAAAATAAAGAAGGCAAGGAGATTGTTTTGAAACGAAGGATTTTCAAATCATTTGTGTTATATTCTAACGCTCGATATTTGACGAATATGTTTTTATTTCGTTGGGATATGATTATTTGAGGCTTGGATATCTTGGTCAACAATTTGGTATTTTATGCGATAACTGTCAAAAAACTTCTAAAACTTGTTTTGATAATGTTTCTGAAAAATACAACAGGTTACCTTAAAATGGGTGATTTGGGCCTTTTCGCAATTAAACAGATAAATTACGGTTTTCATGAGTTGAGCCTTCAAAAATTCAAAAAAGCCGATATTGAACCTATAGATGTTGACCGACAGCGAGATCATTTATTTTCGAAAAATGTGATCATCTCATTTAATAAAATATATCAAAAATGCCCAACATTTCGCGCAGGTCTAAGATAAGACCGTTTAAATTTAATTTCTCTATATATCACATGACCAGTAGTCATAAATTTAGGCCATGATCACTACAGCGAACCTGGGGATTGGTTTGGTGTAGCGTAATGTATATGTCCTGGTGTTTCTAGCACATTGAGCAAATTTCTAAACAATAAAAATAATTTCCAGTTAAACCGCCAAGTGTACACTAAATTCCAACCGCTTCTCCCACTTTTCCGCGTTAGTAGGTTTATAAAACCTTAACCGCGTTAAGTCCAAATAGTAACTCTGGGAACATAGTCACGTAACACCCCTTCGTAGAAACGTACGCTCACCCCTGTAACTATACTTAAATTATATAGTCCAACGAATGTTCAGTGTTCTGGAGCATGTTTTCCACCCATTAACTATTACTATCAGGTCTAGCTAAAATAGGTGCATTATGCCGTTCACGTTGAAATTGTAGACCTCTGTCGCACTACCATTTTTAGTGATTTCCATGACCCCGTGACCTTCAACTCCACAAACTTTCAACAAGCTCAGAAAACCAAGGTAACGGCCTGAATTTCTTTCTTATCAGTATTATCGGTTTTCCAATACGAATGTCTTGGCATAGATTACTGTTACTCCTAAAAAGAGGTTAACTTGCGTATACAATGTTATAAAGGATGTGTGGGCTGGAATAATGGGGGCGTCTTTCGAACTAAGTTAAATGACCGAAATAGTAACTATTTCATGGTCTAGCAAATTTATGACATTTGGGAATAACTTAGTACGGTGTGTAGGCGTACCATTAACATTATCCATTTATCCATTATCCATTATCCATTAACATTATCCCCATCAGACCCCATCATATATACTCTACAACCACATTAAACTAGTTTAAGTATTTATTGATAAATGTGTGATCTTATCTCACAGTTCACTAATAACGACAGGACACTTTCAATGTGCAAGATCTCGAGAAACCAACAGCCTGGTTATCATTATTATTAATTAGGGATTTCATCGTCTTGAGCAGAACGCTGTGGTTTCCCATGAATATTCATAGCCTTTTGAAAAGATTCGTAAGGACGAGGTCGATTATGACGATCTCTGTGTGGAGCTTATTGTCTGGGCTCATGTATACAACGTGTCTTTATGTGGCAAATGCCTCTGGGCTGAGCAACAATTATAGCTCATTTGCTTTATTTGGATAACGAATATACCGAACATAGGTACTCGATATGAAAATGGCCACACAGATATGAGCATTCATCTGAAGTAGTTGCTTGCACTCGGGATTCATGGTTCTCTGTTGGACGACTCGTGCGTGGTGCTAGGTTGGTTAAGATGACCACATGCATCGCTTGGCAAAATCATGCTTGCTGCGATTAACGGTCGACCGTCGCATTAACGGTATCCTTGATCATTGAATTTATCATAATAAAAAGTTTCCACTGAGAGTTTCCACTGATAAAAACGAAGGTGATCGTGTTTCTCGATAATTAATTTCTAATCATGCCAAGGTCAAGCCCTCACCGTCTTATATTTCGTTTACTTATTGATTGTTCTGTGGGACCGCCGAGCTGATATATCGGCCATACTATTATCTTAATCATAATGACTGCTCATATTGTCGGTTTATTTGATAAGTTGATTTTCCTGGTTGATTTTCCGACAGGTAATGATGTTGCATCTATACACAAGTAACACCGCTCGTAAGCTGTTTTCATATCGAATAATTGTTAGTAGACCTTCGTGCCAAATTCCCTATGGCCAGGTAACTGACAGTGTAGACGGAGAACATTGCTATCGTTCCATAACCGTCACACCAATAGACTTACCTTTACGTGAAGGCTCAGTTTCTTAAACTTGTATTTGTAGGAATGTTTGTCTCTAGACTGGTCGGAGAATCCACAGATGGTGGCACCTTAAACAACTCGTTAATATATAATGTATAGCTGTCATTTTCCTTAGAATTGTGATGCAACAGTTACTATCTGACCAATACTTTATTCCCACAAATAAAATATGAGTAAGATAGGTAATTTTAAATCGATTTTAAACTGTAGCTAATGGCGAAAACTAACTCCTGCTAACCAATGATACCCACGATCGTTTATACATATCAGATATTCATCACGTAAGCCTAGTTATTTCTTTCCATTTTATACTGGTAACCTTCAGTCTGTTACACTAGAGCTTGATGAAGCCCTTTTAATTCTATAGTTTACAAGCCCATCATATGCGTCGAGAGTTAGCATAAGTACCCGGACTCACACAGCGGAACAAATTTTCGGCTACAGAGCTTATGGTTTACAGACAAAATACCACGAAAATGTCCGGATTTTCATGGTATAAGCTGGACACTGTTCATATAAATGATAGGTACTTTAATGTCAATACAGTAGACCTGAGGAGCCCTATATGCATTGGTGGGATGCTCGAGATTATAGAGCCGTTGCTGGTCTAATTATTGACCGTATTAGGTCATGATTTTAAAGCTTTTCGTTCATTATGACTTAGTACCGTCTAATTTCAACCACACGTTTTTTCCTGAAGTCTCGTCCTCCCTAACTAACTCGACTAGAGACTTTGGTTATTTTCTAATGTGTAGTCATAATGCGTTAGTCATAAAAAATACTAGAAATTAAGTTCATTGGATTTGAAGAAAATAAGAGAAATTACGAAAATAAAGAATGTTCTAACTCCTATGGATTATGTATCAAAAACTGTAACGATTGTGTGGTGAAAAAACCACATCTCTGCACCTCTTGCCCAGAGGGCTAAGTCCTCTTGTAGGCGTAGGCTAAACTGTTGTCGGCATGATAATTATATTTTCTGCACCATAGTACTTTACAACTTAATTCTGAACTCATTCCTGGAGTTGTCATCCAACTCTTAGCAGCATCCTTCCAGTTCTTTCCAAAAAACAATGCAGGTCCTAAACTTACCATGTTATTATATGATGCCGCGGGACCGTTTATTTGTGCTATTGTCTTTTCAATTTCTTTCAAATCTAGTATATCACTGGAACGAACAAATAGTGCTACTTGATTCTCAGCAAGATCTTTTGTAATAGGAGGAAAATCATAAAATATGGCCTTTTTGGCCACCTTCAAAGCTTCGTTCAACAGCAATGTGCTTTTTCGTTCTAGTTGACTTTTATGAATTTTACGCATTTAGTTACGATTTAGTTTATATTACATACCAATAAAAATCAATGTAGGCTTACGTGCTCGGATTTAATATTTTATCTTTCGGGAGGGTCTGCCCAAAGTCGCAGGCCTTTGAGCAATGAGCCATTATTTGAGTCATTATACGGGATGTTAAATCGGTCAGAAAAACTAGGGTTAGCTTTTCATTGCAAAGCTAATGCTAACCATATATTTTTCTGTGTGTCTGTTTATAATTGTTTATAATTCTAAAATCGGGTCAAATATCTCATTTATAGCCTATATTTGGCAAATTCCTGCGACTTTCGCCAACACGAACTTTTCTCTAATTCCTGCGACTTTGGGGTGCACCTCTCTCGGGCAACCTTTTAAAGGAACAGCCGTCAGGCAACTAAAACACGCCTATCAAAAGAGGACCCCCTTCCCAACCTTCAAAGTGCAAACAACATGCTAACGAGACTCATAGACCCGTTAAGTGGGGGGTGTTGAAGTGCGGGTGGGGAAGTGATTTAGTCAAGTCTCTCAGAGGACTCTCAGAGGACCGACTCCGAATTCTTAACACGTGACCCAGTTATAGGCCAAAAAAGTACAAATGTTCCAAAAGTGACAAAATCAGGAATTTGCCATTAAATTCTATGTTCACTAAAAATTCGACTCGAAACAAGTGCGTTAAAACTATATTTCAGGACGGTCAAAGTCAACTATACTCGACTCACGTTTTGTCTTTAGAGTTGGTTAACTGTACGAAGGAGTATACTTATGGACAATCTGAAAGCAGATTCGGAACCGCAAGAAAAAGCTCTATCAGACTGCTAAGTCTC
>SCLF01115613.1:0-10801 GCA_004367975.1 Mesochordaeus erythrocephalus
TTTGGCAGACCAAAACCCTAATCACACTTTTTGTGACACTTACAAAATTATACTGCCATTATCTCAGCGGTCGGACCTCTCTTTCAATCCAAATTTTGTCAGCGTTTTGCCCCTGTATCATTCTCATCGCATACAAAACATGGCGGTCTTATAATTTACACAACATTGTTTATCGAATATAAACTGGATCGGTGTCGGGTTTTTTTTGAAGAGATCAAATGGTTTACTACTTACAGCACTAAGGGTTATGACGGTAGGAACTCGCTTTTAATTTATTATCTTTCTCTGGGTATCCATGAAAGAGAGTGCTAGGGAGAGAGCGAGCACATTTTTTGTAAAGAAGAGAGCTATGCTCATCTTTGCAAATATTACTGCAAGTGAGAGTAGTCCTATGACGTGGCATATTATAAATGGAACAGTAGAAACAATTTTTTCGAAGTTTTGCTGTTTTAGGGTGGCGGCTTATAAATATATAATTGTGAGAACCTTAGCCATATCGCTTAAAATCGGACAATTGGAGAAAGATCTAAGAACTTAAAATCGATAATTATTGATAGACAAATATAGAGATAGATGATAGACAACAAAAGACTTATGAGGCATAAAATCTAAACGTTATGAAGGACATGGAAATGTCTGGTAAAAAATTACTTAACAACCTGTTTGTTCTTATTTAATAGCTGGCAACCAGTGGATATCGCTCTTCTTTTCCATCTCAAGCAAAAACGGAACAATATTTTCCGTTGAAATTTCGAACGAGCGAAATATTGCTTACCAATAAAGTATGAAAAACCATAATTTAACCGTTATACGCGCGAAATTTCATTCCAATGCAATTTTCTCGGTCAAAAAATATGCCTAGAAATCCAAAAAATGTACCCAGCTTAATAATAGATATGTATTATTAGTAATATTTGAAACCCATTAGTTTATAAACACCCCTAATATAAGAGCAATACACGCGAAGTATTATAAAAAAATAATTCATCAATTAGTTTTTGCCGAGAAGAAAACAACACTTTTAGCCTTCCAAATACTTTCTATTTCGTCGAGAGTTAGTTTGTTTGAAGGGTATTGAAAAATCCAGTATGCTGCAAAAGGGTAAACATTGTTATTTTAGACACTCTTAATGAAATAACCTTTATCACAGGGCAGATAAAATATTTGTCAGTTGGGTTACATTAGAGATAAAAAGTAGGATTGGCCTAGCAATACTCAGGTTCTCATTGCGCCTAACTCCAACCTTTGGAAGTTAAATCATATCTTTCTCCTTTGTGGTAGTCCAAGACGTACGGACTACCATTGAATGATCAAATGACTGGACGTTTATTATTGACGATGGTGTGGAATTCCCGTAGTTGGGAATGAATCAACCTTATACACAAATATTTTATTCAAATAAAAAAAATCAGTTATTATTGAAATAAATTATTAGTGTATTATTATATCTTTCGAATGACAGATAAAATGTTTATAATCAGGTACTATTTCAAACGTCCGGAGGGTCAACCCCAAATTAGTGACCACGTTCGTGCTCGAAAATGGTAAAAAATAATAAACGGGTGAATTCTAGTTCTTTACAACCTGGCCTTAGCCACTGCTACCAGGACTTCAGAAGCGCATTGTCTAGATGATAGAGGAAGTGCTGGCGTTCGTAGCTTCTTTATCAGGGTAGCTTGAAGGTCTTTTGAATCTGCTTCAGTGAAAACATGTCCAAGAGACGAAATCAGTTTAATTGTTGAAGACGAAAGGGTCGATTGAAGTAATTCGTCACATGACGCCAAAAGTAAATTCTTTATTCATGTTCGATTTTTGAGTAAAAAATGATTAATTTGCGGCATTCGCCGTATTTAACAACCGTCAAAAATGATACTTTATGTCAACTTGCAATTGTTCGCCGACTTTGTATTGCGAAAATATCCTAAAAATAGAGAGGAATAGAATCCAGTGTAGGGCTGTCATTGACCAAGGTAGTTTTGCATTACCGATGAAGCCAGATAGCTCAAATCATGATGTGTAGGATACGATGGGATAGGAAATATATAGGGTGTCGTTAAAATTGGCGGTCGTATATTTTTTTCTCGAGCCGTCTCACCGCAAAATCCATGAATAGTTTTTAATCAGATGTTAGCATTATAGAGGTGAACGTTTAGCCTTCTAATGGTTAACCTTTGATTACAAAATATTCATTGATTTACCATGGTGACGTCTCGAGAAAAAAATATACGACTCCCAATTTCAACGACACCACCGTAATTGGGATTTTGAAAATAGAATTTTAGTTTTTTCCCATTTTATTTTTTACGAATTGCGAGTATTTCTTGTGTAAATTTATTAATTGTTCAGGTTGGCCATCCTTTGTGTAACGAATCATGTTTGGAGGGATCTGTTTTTTTTGCGTCAAAATTTCAAAAAAATTGGATTTCTGCTTGTTTTCAGAAAAGAAATTCCCTGAAATATAATTTAATTAAAAAGATAATTTAGCATTATCTCAGCAGCAACAGAGTACGCGTTCTCTCATATCCATTATATTTGCTTTTGTTGCATTACTTGTGTGCAGCTTAATCGTCAAAACCGTCATATGGATAAGGTCTTGGTTAGTTACATTCTTATTAATAATAATGCATAAATAATATTATTAATTCTCTTTTCTAACCATTGAAGACACAAACGAAAACGAAAAAGACGAAGAGTGGTTAACATCGGAAGGAATTCAGTTGTCACGAGACCAATTGAGAATAACCTAATCTGAACATGATTCCATTATGGGTACGAGGTATTGGGCAAATGGGAGGCATTTTATAGGTTTGATAGAATCTGCCAAATTAGAGAATCGTTTCAATAAAACTTTCAGGCGTAGTACAGATCTCTCTGGTTGATTTACTGAAGATGGTCAATTTTTTGGATCGATATTTTTACTACAATGTGTGAAGGATAAGTGGAACCACTTAAGTACTTAACCAGGAATTTACAATAAATTCGCATAAAAACATAATTCGGATACAAATAATAGGGCCTTGGAAATTTTAGTACTTTCTTAGAAAATTACAATTTTTCCATTGCTAATTTTCCATTAGTAACCGAAAACTATTGTGCACTAAATACAATTTGACCTATTAGTATATCCTTTATCCATATTGAGGCACTCCATAGTTCGCACACTAGTCAACCTTTTATAACTCGCGTCCTCCGAGGAGGTAGCGAGTTAAGGTCAATATTTTTCATCGAATCACATTCCTCAACATATAAGCTAGTTTACAATATTAAAAACCATTTCTGCGTAGTATTGATAAAAGAGAAGTTTTACAAAATGTGACATATTTTGGGGTAACCTATTTTAGGTTAACACTGTAATTATTTGTAAAACCTGAGAAGCAGAAAACAACGAAGACCACAAATTGATCTCATTCCTGAATGCTGTAAATGCTTAAATAATAAATATCGCAACTTTGTTAATAAATTTTCAGGCAAAAAACCAGTCAGTCTATTTAGCGCATCTGATGCCGCTTCGCGGACATCCCGGCTCACATCAGTAGACAACTTTAGCAGTGAATCGAGGGACGGGGATAGGAATTGATCTATTTGCTGTTGTGAACAACGAAGGAGGGAGTCTACTAAATCAATCGATTTCGAACATTTGTCGCGTGCGGTTAACCGAGATGCTTTCGAATCATCCCCGAAATTTAGGCGGAACTCGGCCAATATTGACGATACCTTTTCCATCAAACTATATACATTCTAAAAGAGGAAAATACGTAACATCTATAAAATGATTTCTTTAATGCATTGTCGGTTAAAATGGTATTTTCGGGAGAGATGTTTTGTCACTTTTTTATGGCTTATTCAGATTCAACCAATGTCGCAAATAATACGGTGACGCGGGTTGACTAACCTGTGGAGTTTAACCACTTCACCAAATTCTTATAAAGAAATGTTATTGCTGACACGTTATGTTGATTTATGTGATTTTTACGCTTCGTCACGTACTGTCATACGTCTGTCAAAAGACTTAGAAGTCTGATAGTTTTTTCTTGCGGTTCCAAATCTTTTTCAGGATGTCCAAAGTTACACGCCTTCGTACAGGTAACCCCCAAAAAACCCTGTTGTGAAATTTTAAATTACCATAACTTGAGAAGAATCAATTGTACGCACTTTTAGTAATGTAAAACGTTAATCGTGAACCCAAACCCTTTAACATATACAAATTTAAGGGTAATTGATTTGCATTTTTCAGCGGGGGAGGGGCCACGTTTGACAAATGTGTGTAAAAATGTGATCTCGTGAAGTATGTCGGATTGGCTCGAAAGTGGGCATATTCGATGCGTCATGACTCAAGCTTCTATTCTTCTCAGAGGACCGACCCCGAATTCTTAACACGTGACCCAGTTATAGCTACAAAAAAGGTACAAATTTTTTGAAAAAGTGACAAAATCACGAATTTTTCACTAAAAATTCGACTCGAAACAACTGCGTTAAAACTATATTTCAGGATGGTCAAAATCAACTATATTCGACTCACGTTAAAAAACTCTATCAGAGTCCTAAGACTCGTTAACAAGTTTATTGCACTTTACATAGGGGGGTACAGCTTTTGACAGACGTGATAGGTTAATCTCCTTACCTATAGGAATCTAAATATAACAATAATATTACAGTATTACCTCGCAGGTTAATTAACACGTGTCTCTTCATCAAGCAATTGAATAAATTGTAAAAATACTCGCGAGACGTTGACACAAAACATCTCACCCACCTCCTTAGCATCAAAAATAGAATAAATTTTTTTTACTGCTCTAAAATTAATATTTCGATGTTCTAAGAACGAACTAGAGTTAAGATAATAAACAAAAATTCGACATATAATGGATTATAATTCCCTGATGTAATTCGTAAACCATTACACCATGTTTCCGAGGAACACATGGCGCTAACAGAATTTTTTTTGTCGGTATCCTAGTTCAATTTTCGACGGAAATTTTAAGATTTTATATTTTTAGGTTCACTTCCGGTAACCCGTCAAAATATGCGTAAGCAATTTTATACGGAAATGCCGGCCAGCGTATTCATAAGTACGACATTTTAGGTACTTACATTTTTTGAAGACATTTTTCTACTAAAATTCATCCCGCGGAAATATATGTGACTCTCGACCGATTTTTGAGTAGCACTTCCGGCGATACGTCCGGTCTAAAAATTGTAAAAAATTCGACGTGCGCTAAATACGGGTTTTTTGCCGCGTTACGGCAACAAGATAGCCTGGGAGTTAACTTCCACCGACAAATCTATTTACTACGCTCACATCTAAAAGGTCAATTTGGGAAAAACGGTTTCTAGTCCGTTTTAAAGTATAAAATGATAAAAATCAGTATTATTTTATAGTTATGTAAAATTTTTCCTAGAAGCCTTTGGACAGCTGTTAACTAAGAATTAACTTCAAATTCGGGTTGTGTACGCGAATATTACCCTATGAACATGTTTTGAAATCTTGAAACTAAAAGTTGCTAGAGACACAAAATTGACTTCAGATTTGTGTTAACACCCCTAAACGCATCTGTAAAATGTAACGTTAAATTTCATGCTCTTTACAGGTGGACTGTAGGTAATGGTAGGTACTTTAAATGTTCAACTAGCGATTTAGACTGTTTACTAAATTTAAATATCGGTTATGATATGTTATTGAAGATGTGACGTCATGGATAATGGCTTCTACAATGGAGAAGTGAATTATTTATTGCATTTTCAATAGCGGGACGTCACGGAAAATTACCAGCGCTTAGTGTATTGGTTCAAGACGAGCCAACGAGATAGTAAGGTTAACTTAACGATTTTAGGCTGTTTAAAAAAATTAAATAAATAGTATATTTCATTATATCAATACTGCATGGCCATATAATATCCATAGGGCAAGGATACATATATGTTTATGAATGAAAGACCCCACTGATCCCAATCACTACAAAATTGAGTTTGTCACATTGTGGAAAGATCTTCAGAAGCATACAGACTTCACAAAGCGTTTTTACGTATTTCTTACATGAGGGTTAAGATAGTGCACTTACATCATTAACTAATAAATATTATTGTTAATTTTGGTTAAAATTCCTCATCAAGCAAGATACAATGTGATAGGTTCACACCATAAATATTAATTACATAACACAATCCATGACACGATTTAGAAGCAAGTGATATCAAGGTGAAAACAATACAGTATAAATAAATAATATATTAATAAAATAAATTTATTCTATAATTTTTAACTTACTATTATTAATGATTACATACTATTACTATTATTATTATCATAAAATAAATATATTTTCTTAATATTATCAATACAGTATAACACGTGATCCATTAAAATAATAATCAAATAAATGGTTTGGCAGTAACTCAGTTTTAACAGTAATGTGACCAAGGAAAGGTTTGTATAATGAAAGTTCAGTAAACAGATACAAGCATGTAAAATCTGCCGCGCACATGCTATTGATTTGGAACAATGCAGGATATCGATAAGGGTATCGATGCAGGATATCGATAAGGGTATCGATGCAGGATATCGATAAGGGTATCGATGCAGGATATCGATAAGCAGAAAAATAGAAAAAGCATCCTAAACCGGTACAATAGTGTCCGATTCCGGAGGCAATATATTTGAAGACAACGGATTAATTTTGAACTAACATTTTTTTATTTGAACTAATCAAAAAATTGTACACAAAAAGTATTTGGCGAGTTTGAAAATTTTCATTATATACTCGAGAAACTAACCTTACTTTATCTTAATCCCCAGGAGTTAGAATATAAAATCAGTAATACAAAATTTATCTGTGATTACAGCCCAACATTCTTTATTTTCGTCATATTCGACTTGGAACGACTTTGATCTTCCGCATTTTTTATGAGTCATCAGAAAACCGGCGGAGAGGACTGGTTTGATAACGAAATAAACCGTTCGTTCTTTCGAGTTCGGGTTTAAATCTTAACTTCTCTCTGGCATTTTTATTTAAATTTTATTGAAAGTAGTAATTTTCTGACCAATCAGGAAAGGGAATGTCGATCGGATGACTAATCAAAATACATTTGGACATTGCAAGTATAGAGATAGAAAACGGCGCTTAGCGCGACCATTATTTTAAAAATAGTGGAACGAGTCATAATCAAGGAAAAGTACCGAGAGTCTTTGCTTAGTCGATTTTGTGGATGACGTTAGATCAAAAGATAACGGGAACGCGATGTACTAGAAGCAGGGTTTTTTCAATTATTTTCAATCTTTAATAGATATAATTTTAAGTAGAATGCACATGACCATAAAGTGGTCAATCTTGCCGAAGCGTTTTCGCTCATTTTTTACAAGAGGGTTAAATCACAATCTAGAAAATTATTTGTATCACTTTTTTTTCATAAAAAAATGTTTACAATATTTAGAATTACGGATTTAAGCGAGATTTAACTAGTGGATGCCCCCCTGCTACATACTTTAGTTGGTATTTTCTAAATAATTCGAATAATGTTTTGATTTGATACGCGACAGTAAAACAAATGATTTCCTTATTTATTTTACGTCACGCTGTAGGTTTTCCTAGCGACCGATTCAACTCGCACTTGATCCTGTTGGCTTAAGAGAAACTAACGACAGCGGGTGGGTAAAGATGACACTCGTCGGTATATTTCGTACGCTCTGAATTGTCACGCAGTTTTAAATCCTGGGGGCCACTAAGGGGTACAAGCGTGGTCAGGCATCCAGTGGTTATGAGAAGTTGCGGTATTTTGTGATTAGTTGTAATGGCAACGCCCTAATGAGTTCAATGAAGACCAAAATTATATCGCTACGACGTGGTTACTGGTAAGAACCACATCATACGGGACGACTCGACATGCAAAATTATTAACCCCGTTGTAGAAAACTGACGTGATGTGACATTTTGAGTGATGTAATAAAATTCGACAGTTTTTCTCTTATCAAAATACTTCACTTTTAATGAACTTTTAAGCTAAATTTGCCGAAAACGTCGCATTTAGTTCACAACAGCTCAAATATGTAAAAGTCTTGCTTGGCAAAGAGGATCCCATTCCTACGGAAGTTCCAATAACTGATGGGCTCGCGTTAATCGTCATAGATTCGAGTCATCACAGGTACGTTTTTATTCTAACAAACTTAGCGATTTTTAGGCTTTAAAAAAAAGATGATAAACATTATATTTCATTCTATATATACATATAGGTATATGAATGATATGCACATCGCTACAAAATTGAGTTTGTTACATCGTGGTCAAATATTCCAAGCAGATACAGTTATTGCTAGAGAATGACAGAGTTCACAAAGCGTTTTCGGTTATTTTACAGGAGGGTTAACTGAACGGAGTGATATGGAGGTGTTATTTGAAAAGGAAAAAACATGATAAACGATATTTGCACTGTAATAATAACGCGATCACTGTATTCTCGAATTTTAACATTTCTTTCTACTCAATCGACAAAATCAAGGTTGCCGCTGAATATATGGTAATAAAATCTATTTTTCTCTTTCCACTTATTTATGGATCTGTCGACATCTTGACCAATTTTCGACGGAAAATTTCGAATTTTCAATTTTTACGTTCACTTCCGGTCTAAATTTCTGGTCGATTGGTACCCTGATATGATCGCAATAAAATTCGATTCAGGAGTGATGCTCCATATTTTCCTGTCTAATACACAGCTGTCTTAAATTGTAAAAAACTATATTTTTTAAAGTGTCATTTCAAAAGTACGATAGGTACTTAATTTTTTGACGATACGTTTCCACTAGAGGTCGTATCGTGCAATAATGTGGCGTAATCCGCGGTTTAAAATAATAAATTTACGGTTTTTAGCTGTCGCTTACGGTCTAAAAATTATTGCCAGTAATTCAACGCGCAATTTAGAGCGAGGGCCAATCACTTCTAAGGCTTTAAAAACGCTAAAACAGGGTCGCATACCATATGGAATGCAAAGAAAAGTAGTTTATCTTGAATCGACACACGTGTCATACACAACTGGCCCCTCCACCCTATGCCAGGCGACAACTGATCGGTCAACGAGACTTAGTGGGTAGTTTCCTTGTGGTCCGAATCTGTTCCCAGAATATCCCAAATTATACGGCGTCGTACAGTTAACCCCCCTAAAGCAGATCGTGAAAAAGACCTTTTGACCTAAACTAATTAGGCCATCCAATAAAATCATAGTCCGATGATCTATTTGAAAGCTATCAACCTCGTAAATCACATAGTTCAAGATGGACAAACTGGTTTTGACCGTTCTGAAATTTAGTTTCTACGCAGTTGTTTCGAGTAGAAACTTACGTTGAGATCTTCGCATTTTTTCTAAATCATAACAAAAAAGAAAAGTGAAAAATTCGTGATTTTTGTCGCTTTTTGAAAATAGGTATTTTAGAAATCCCGTGTTAATAATTCGTGGTCGGTTTTTAGGTAGCACTTCCGGTCTGGAAATAGTCGTAAAATATACAGGCGTGAAGTATGGTAGGGAGTCCTGGGGCACTCTGACCTAGCTCTGCTCTGTTTCGAGTAAAACTGGGTCAAAGGGTACCCAGGAATTAAGACCATTAATTTAGTGAATTACCCTATCCCTATAGTGACTAGCACTATATTATACGACGATTGTTTGGATACTTTTTTACTGTTTAGATTTACTTTTTATATTTAGTTAACCCAACCAAATCACTCAACACTCCATGAAAATAAATATTGTTCTGTTCATTTTACCGATGCAGTTCCCGACAGTTGCTGCACTGCTGTATCACTGGCCAACTAAAAGTGTGCACTTTGATCTAGTGCGAAAGCCATTTAGTTGCCTAAATGTAAATAAACATAGTTCGACATGGAAACAGTGGGTTTCAATAAAGCGTCACTTGTCTTCGTCGTCGTCTCGTGTTTCGATCCTGGTCCCGAATCTTTTTCTCCATTTCTTCATGGGTTAGCGTTTCTAGCGATGGCGACCACTGATCTGTATCGCTTGGATTCCGTAAAGGCTAAAAAACAACATAAAAATAGGACTTAACCCTCTTGTAAATCCGCAACATTTTATATTTTTGAGCACGAGAATTGCAGCAATTTTTTATGCTGACCCCCTGGAAGTTAGAAACTTCAACTGATTATGAAAAATCTATCAGTGATTCCAGTGATGTAATAAATTTCCACATATGTTTTCTTATATTTCTAATATCTGACTTTTAACCAAAATTTTCCTGAAACCTTTAGATTTTTAGCTCTATATCAAATGATTGGTCAGCCAGGGTTCGAATCCATACTGAGTCAAATTTATTTCAAGTGATATGGTTCATCTGAATATAATGGGGCTACGGTTGAATAGGAATCATTACATACCGGGTTCTTAACGCAGAGTTACAAGCGTTCAGCATGTAAGCGTAAGGTTGCGAGTTCAAAATCCAGTGGACCTGGTTTTTATTCTATTAAATAAAACGGGGTTTAAAAAATTCCAAAAAGGCGGTATTTAATTACAGGAATACAGCAGGACCATACAACGATAACATAACCTCCGTAAAGTTATGGTATATCTACCTATACACTAGTGTATCCTTTGAAGGTATGGACCTCTAAAATCACGTGGTAAAAACAGATACCCTTGACTTCGACCCCCCTACTATACCACTAATTGCATCGGTTTGGCCTGAAATTTTTACTGAGCCTACATTGGGACCTTTTCCGGGTTTTGGCGGGTGGATTTTTGCAGCAATCAAAAATTACTCATTTTGTGACTTTTTGAAATTTTGTACCTTTTTTGGCCTATAACTGGTCAC
>SCLF01115725.1:0-10799 GCA_004367975.1 Mesochordaeus erythrocephalus
TGGAATTCTCCGTACAACACCCTAATATTGGTGAATCATCATTTCTCTTGCGTTTTACTTACATCTTGGGCTTACATCTAGCAATTTAATTTCCTTTTCAATTTTCGGGAGAAGCCTACATTGAATTATTATGAAATTGTGCATGCTTATAGACTATACCATGCTCAATCGAATGGTATTTCTCTTTTTAAGATAACCACTTTGGTTACGGTATATATTATAAACAAAGTTACGGATGTCAAATTTTGTACCAAGTATGTGTTTTAATCAGAGTTGCAAAAACTAATCTTCTTCCAGGATTGTCGATAAACTCCCGTATTCGCTCACTACTGCCTCTACCAACTAGAACAATAAGTCCACAGAAGCATCATCTGGGATATAGTATTTGTATTAAATAAATACGTAGCAAAACAGTTACACAGAAATCTGTCAATGATTTCGATAATACAAATATTCAACTCATGGCCCTCATGTATACTCAATAGACATCCCAGAGCCTGTTATTGAAAATATATTTTACGTTCAGAAATAATCATCATGAGTGAAATTATTCCACTTCCTCCAACTACTCAATATCCATTAAGTCGTTTAACTAATCGCATTAGAACCACACTAAAAGAGTTAATTGTTGAAAATAGTGTCTATAACTGGCTCACTCTGCATTGTAAACAAGTTGATAAGCATAATAACGAGTTGATAAGCAATACAGCAAGCTGAATCATCATATTCAAACGCATTTCAATCTAAATGGCAGAAAATTGGGGAGGAAAGGAATAAAATAAAAGAAGGGACTAAATTGGAGGGCTTAAAGAGGAGGGCAAAGTAAAAGTCTCTATATTAGGGTCCTGGCATTAGGTACATGGAGGAAAGGACCCTTGCAAACATTGTATAAACGCAATATTTAAACATCATTTATTAACATAAATGTGTATAATTAGGAAAATAATATTTGCATAGCTTTCATCGAATATATGGTGTGTAGTATTATTCAATAATAAAATGCACTTTTCCGGACATTTCTGACGCATACTGTCGACAAACCTTCTCATTTATACGCGTAATATTCCATCGACCTTCTAATCTTTTTGATTGAAGTATAATATGCAACTCGGAAATTACCTTCGTTAATTATAGATTTTCTTGGAACTCAATTTGTTCTATTCCTATAGATTCTATGGGATGCACCAGATCACCTTAATTTTCCACCTAGCAAACTCTCTCACTTTATAACTCGTTCCATTTTGTAATGCCTTAATGTTTATCCATGTTTTCTATACTCTTAGAAAACAGCACATTTCAAACTCTGAAGTGATTTTATCACTCTCATTGTTACCAATAGATCTCAGAGTTACCCCAATTGTGCTTGACGTGACTTGAATAATACTTGTCTAGTGTGACCTAATTTTCCAACTCTCAGGGGTATAGCGCCTCTCTAACCCACACACATCACTGCCAAATTTAAAGAGATCATTGTATGTATTAATAATATTCCTCAATTATTAGGGTCTTGAAGAGAAGGAAAAGATTAGCGACACAGTATCTAGCAAGAGACTAAAGCCGTCATGTGCCTGACGTGCCAACCAAAGGTTGAATTTATATGCGTAATTCTTTGTTTACGATCAACTTGGCAATACTGACAAAAGTTCTGTCTCTGGGTCACCTGATTGGCCAACCAATGGGACAGTTACAATGCGTACGACTTAAAATCACCAAAAGGGGCAAGGATGTTACATTAACGATATAGTGCTAAAATATGAATAAACACCCACATATTAGCCAGCCGGGTAAGTCTCGGGACTTTAACACATGAATCGTTTTTCCTACTGCTCGACAAGTAGACTTCTTTTATAGGGTGTGTGCCCATCGCAGCGAGTATTTCGTCATTATTTGACCCGAGACGTTTATAATTTCCTGTTTATAATTGCCTTTAAATTCTAAAACCGGGTTAGGTTTCGCCTCAAAATCGGGTCAAAAATCGGGTCAAAAACAAAATACTCGCTTCCATTCCATCTAGATATATATAAATAGTACTTTGCAACGTGCTTATCAGTCGAGTCAATTTCAGTTCAGTTCCAAGGAAGCTAATTGGGTTAAGTTTTCTATCGATTTTTTAGTAAATTGTACTAATACATCCATTTTCTGTTTCCTTCCTGGCAAGGGTAAATTTGGCCTTGGTAAGTGGACCAATTAAAAGTCTCGTACAAACCACTTTTGCATGTTTTATCCACGGACGTAATGCACATCATAAATATATATTGACCTTGTCCTCAAATTATGGATAGATTATGTCTATATGAAATTTTCGTTAAAACAACTGGTTTCGTTTGTCCAAAAGTGGGACAAAAGCGGCATTTTGCGGGACATCATATATTCAGCAATACTTCGGTCTACAAAATTTTGCAAAGAAATAAAAGTACAACTTAACCAGTAGAAGTGTATTTATTTTTCTCTCCAGTGTGACGGCTTCCCCGTATCACGATTACTCATGAATATTTTAAAATAAAATTGATAGTCTTCGGAAACTAATTGAGGCTTTCATCTGGTTACCCCAGTAGTAATATGCATTTATATATTTAACAATATTTTATTAATGTATATTTATATACATTAGTTAAAGTCTGAAGTATGGACGATACCCATAATTACTAAATCATCACTAAACCGTGCATTGTCTCAGACGTTAACTGAAAGCGGTCTTTTCTTTGAACAGTACCTTGGAAAGTGTGTTTCGTATTTCTTTGCAATTTGGCACGATTAATGATTAACTCATCAGCGATCTAATAGTATAAATCTTGTTTTAAAATAGTCCTTTAAAATAAACTGTTAAACGGGAAAATAGAGAGACAGTGAAAAATTCATTAGCCCATAAAGTGCAGTTCCTAGATGACAATCTCCAAAGTTTATCCATACATTGAACGAATGAAAAATCTGCTTTTCAACCTTATAAAATATATTTTGAAATTTTGACGGATTATTGGGAGTGCCCGAGAGAAACCTTCGTTAGCCAATAAATTGTGGTTGCTGGATGACAATCCCCAAGGTTAATACATGCATGTAAAGAATAAAGCCTTAGCTTCCTAACGGTAACATTTGTAAAATTAAAATATTCACTAGCTTATTCACTGATAAGTCACAAACCGCCAAAAAATTTGAAAGAAGGAGCGAGAGAAAAAAAATATACTGTTTGGCGAATTATACTACTTAAAGTGGATGGAACTCAAAGTTTTTTATTTGATTGGATACACTACTAAAATTTAATGGTGCAATTTTTTTTCTAATTAAAAGAAATAATTTACGGATGATAAAATGGCATTTAAAAGTAAAACGAATTTGTACAACGCCCCAGTTAGCTGCTATTGTACCCAAACCAATAGTTATTGTCATCCTAGTGATACCATTAGGTCGGGAATGGATACATCTTGAATCATGCAAAATTTTAAAGAGATACAATGAATGGCTTTCGAGAAAAAATGAGAAAGAGAGACGCCCTTGCACACAAGAGCCAGGTGTGGTATCTACCTGTGTGTTGAGGCTGAATCAAATATTCAACCACTTCTAAAGGCTTCAAATACGGGGGTTTTGCCGCGCTACTGCCTGAATTAGTCGTTATATTACTGATGATACAAGTTTCGGATTTTTTCTGTAGGCAAACAATATAGCGCACAGAAAGCTTTGTTCTTATCGACTTCTTAATTAGACTATTTTTGCCATGGATGACCATACTTCACTAGTATTGACTACAATCTGCTGACAATTCGAGCTACGTAATATGCAAGCAAGCAAGCAATAAGCTTAATTGCGAACGATTTATATTATCAACTGGCGGGGGTAAATGTAGGACTCGTAGGTTAATTCGTACGTCGCTGATTTGTCACGAAGTCGGCAAATCTGGAATAACCAAGGTAAGTCATCATTATTTAATTTTGAAATGCACTAAACAATAGTAATTGGTGATTAACGATTGTGAAATGATACGAAACATATATTCCATTAAATATTATTAACAGATATTGTGTTTATGTTTGTGTTCATGCCACAACAGATCTTTCACGCGTGGGAGGTAGAACTGAAAATGACGTTTACAGTGGATGCGATGGCCACTTATGAAGATGGAAAATGTAGAAAATTCATGTCATGACATGTGGATTTAAAAATATTCTATCGAAAGTATTAGACACATACATTAGAAAATACAAACTGCAAGGATTGTTGTAATATGTCACATTTTTGCTGAATGGCCGCTGTCGTTAACAAATATTATGAACAAGACTACGGCAAGAGTTCTTGTGAAGAAATGAAGATGGTATCATTTACCAGCCATGACAATAATATATGTTGTGTCTGTTATATATTAGGATATCTGTTGCAACAGTATCAGCTCATAAACGTCAAGGTAAATGGAAAGAAATGGCTTTTCCGCTCTAAATCAAAGTGGGGGAACTGTCGTACAGGAAGACAGCGAAGACAGCCAAATACAGCCCAGAAGAGTGATGCTTATAAAAGATTAAGAGGCACATCGCCATACAGGTAATGAAAGAGGTCCATACAGAGGAAGTAAGAAAAGATCTTCCGGGAGAACAAAAAATGGATCAAATAGACCAGCTCAAAGTTATAGAACAGCACACCAGGGGCCATGAATGCACCATAACAGAGAAGCAAGTTAAGTTCGACTAACAATATGATTAAAGTCAAAGTTTGGGAAATTACTCAGGCATAGATTAGTCAAACAGTAGAGATATTAAAAATTAATAGTTAAGGTTAAATCGCAAACACTGGGCGATTGGAGACGGTTCAAGTCTGAATATAGCATACCCGCCTCTGGATTATGCAGTTGAGATACTGTTTAAGGAGAACATTAGAGCATATCAAATAAGAGTAGCCTTTGATACGTGTATCGAGAAAGCTTGCAAGAGAACTTTGAAGGAGATTAGACACGTTGTTTAACAAAAAAAGCAGCTAGTACAATTACCTACCTTACTTTTGTCACTGGGTGTGGGTGGATTAATAAATGTCGCATAGAATGGGAAGATGTGCCGGTTCACATATAAATAAGGATGTCCCATTTTACTAAGTACAAAACTAAATAGTACAAGGAGAACCTAGCCGGTATTAGTCGAGATTCGTTAGCACTTGCACAAGTGGCAAATAACTCTTGGGACTGCCCAGTGACGGCACTGGAAAGATGGTTGAATTATAAGGGAAGACCTGCGAACGGGCTAATCTTTTCAAAAAACAGACATACCATCTAATTTGGATAATTTTCATTTTCAAGCAAAACAGAGTGCAAAAAACCTAGGTATATTTAAGTCACCAGGACGTCATACAGGGCGCAACAGTTGTTGTGCGACCCTTCTAGTATTATGAGTAAATGCAGCTGCGTGAGATGCTTAACGTGTACGCAGGGCTATATCTCACACAAATGGATATAGTTTTGTTGGAATAAGTCTGTTAATGTTTAAAATATTAAGAATGTCGGAATTGGAAAACTCCTCTGTTTATTGATTTAGTATCCACATTGATGTCATGATGGCGATACAGGTCACGGAAGTAAGGCCAGTTGTCAGATTTATGCTGCCAATGGCGCTTGAATACTGGCAAAAAGGTGATGGAAATTCACTCAGTGCGGGTTATCTAGCAAGAGCGTGCCTTACAGGATCGTTGAACGTAGAGAAATTCATACCGATGACCTTTGTCGTACTTGAAAAATATCCACCGAAATTATTGGATCTAAATCAACTCTATGTTGAGAAGGTTCAATTGCATTTAATGGAGTTGCCGCTGGCATGAGAGTTGAAAGGCAAACAATGGCCTGATTCATTTGATAACAGCTTACAAGAAACTCCTAAATTCAACGAGCGAAAAGCAGAGGCATTGGAATACGTAGTTCAACAAGCTCAAATGCTATCGAATGGATAGAGGATGGACGTATACACTAATATGATCACGCTCATTGAAAAGTTCTGATTCATCTTGTTAAACAATAGTTGAAACGTAAGTTTTACGGGAGAGGTTCGTATTTATTAAAGGAATTTGGCCACCAAGCAGGAACTTTTCGAATGCTAAAAATGGGGCATCAATAACCGTTTAAGTCGCAGTCGAGAAGTCCAAAATTTAGAGTGCGTTACTTCAGGATTCCATGATTTAAGCTCAAATGCTTAAAAAGTGAGGGGGAGTCAATGGAAAAATTGGGCCTCAAAGGGCAATTTTTTCTCTAGCACCCTCCTCCCAGTATTAATAACGTCAAGTAGTACGCGAAAAAGTTCAAAATTTAGAGTGCGTTACTTCAGGTTATGAGTTAAATGTAATTTAATGCATCACCGAATCGGGGCTAGTATTAACATCCTATTAGAACTGCTTTTAGTTTGGAGGTCATGGGGTCATAGGCAATTTCGGTGTCATGGTTAAATGGGGTAATGGGCAAACTCAGTGTACCACCACTCTAATAAGTCATGTGCTTAAGTGCCCATCAATGTGCGTACTCGTTAAAATACGATCTTCAATCGAAATGCTAAACATCTAGTTAACCCGGACGTGTTCAGCTGAACAAATTGGATACTAAGTCGGAGTCTGCAATGTTATGTAAAAGCCTACTTCGCCAGTACCATAAATATTAGCATATTTGATTTATCAAAGGAATAAAGCTAATATTAACTCCCTAGGAGTATTTTGTTCACAGTTGCATGAAATTGCACAAAGCACCAAAAACAGCAAAGAAATTTATATTTTTTGATGCCCAGGTCTTCCAAGTCTCCAGGGGTTCTTAGGAATGAACCGTATGGATATTTCCTATTGCACATTTTAAATATCCGGTTAAATCACGCCGAAAACTTTGAAGTCCGATAAGTATTTCCTCTGATGCCTATATATTTACAATTGTCTCCAAAGTCTATAGGAAGGAACTTACTGGGGCATTTTAGTCACTTTTTGTAAATTTTACTCTAGAAATTCCATTTTGGGACTATAACTAGGTCACGTGTTAAGAATTCTGGGTCAGCCCTTTGAAAAGAATTTCAGATGGATTCATGGCGCGTCGAATAAGCTTACTTTTCATATTTTCTTTTTTTTTTGGTCCACTGCCGTTCAAAATTGGTGATCGAATGCGCAAGCAAATTCTGTTCAGCGGGTTTTTAAAATAATCTCGGCAACAATCTGTTGTGATTCCGATAAGAAAAGTAAATTTCCGTTTCCATTTCCGGTCTAAACCACGTTTAAAAAGATCGGAACATTTTTAGGTGCGAGCCCCGGGAGGCCAATTCAGCGTAGTACCAGTCTAACAAGTTAAGGCCCGATTAACGGTCAAGCGTGTTTAAGTACACAGAATTGAGCATACGGGTTCATATGAAAAAGTACGTAACGCTTAACATGTCTTATAATGTTATAAATATGTATGTGAAAATGCCAGGCTGATGTTAGTGGTTAAATTCGGATCATTATTCGCTGTCGTTATTTCTTCTCGTATCCTTAACTCCTGTGAACCGTTTATTTAACATACCCCTGTGCACCGTTTTGAGCTAATTTAGACTCATGATCATGGCTAATAATATTTAATCTCGAGAACTATTTTTTTGCTATTTTCTGTTATTGGGCCTATGATTGTTCTCTGAACAAGATAAGAAAGTAAACGGTACAACACAATTTATCTGAAAAACTTCGCAAGCGGAGAAATCTATTTTCAGAGAGAACCCCTGGTGCTAGCGGGCTTAAATTTTTATTGTCTGGTTAGAATTTTTCCGGAATACTGGTCAACGCGTTGACATTCAGGACATTCAGTGTTGACATTCAGTGTTGACATTATCAATAGTAAAATAGGTAGAACTCCTCTAATTGTAATTTGTTAGGTACCCCGCCGTGGATTTGACCCCTTAGATATTTTGAAGGCATTTGTTGACTTAGCATAAAAACTAAACTCCAGAAAATTAATTTCCGTTTTAAGTAGCACTTCCGGGAACTTCCGGTCTAAAAATTGCCGTAAAAAATGCGTGGAGGCCTGGGCGTGGTAATCTGAGCCAGCTCAGCTCAATTTAGAGTAACACGCGAAAAACTGTTCGATAAGTGAAAAAAGGCTCCAACGGTGCACAGGAGTTAATTAGTTTTTGAAATGGCGCCGCATAAATATGTACTAAGCGAACTAACTCTGGTCACGTGTAAGTGACACTGGAAATTATAATTTAATAAAGATTTATTTCGAAATTATGATCTAGTCTTTGCAGAACGTCCGATTACACGTCTATCTACGTATAATGCGTCATCAGTTGTCAGTTTATTCATTTTTGGCAGATGATAAGTGTGTTTAACCCTATTAATGTCACACGATTAACCTTGCACTAGTAATATCACACTATTAGCATACGTTTTATTATGTTGTTGGTGTTTGTAGTTAAAACCAGGGATGTAAATGGGGACGGTATGGGAAGGGATCAATCCCTACCGTGGATTTGTGGGGACGGGGATTAAAATTATTACTTTAATTGGGGATGATGATGACAGACTGAAAGGGACGGTCAAATCCCCATCCTTCCCCAACTTGGACACATTTGCACGCAGGCATATTTTTATTGAAAATAAGGCTTCAGCTTCCATCCAATCGACCGCTTGGTTTCTTCTCTGCAATTATTCAGGGTATCTGTTTGCTGGTATATTTTATTCGCTTAAGTTTCGTCTGCTCGTTCACAGGTTTTAATCCGAATCCCACTATCCTTTAGCATTGTGGAGAAGAGAAAACCCTTATTGTAAACAATCATACCTAGGTGACTCAAACAGGTAATAGTCAACCGGGTGATAGTCGTGAGCCTAGTCGACTTAACTCTTCGCCGTATCCAAGGAAATACTCCTTTCGAGTATGGTGTTAGAGAATGTTCTTCGGCTTTCATGATTATTTGTAGGCTACCCTCTAATGACCGAATGAATTGCGTTTTTATCATAATTTATTCGACTTCGGTAAGAGCGCGATCGATTCCCCAACCACGTTTAAACACTGTGCTAAGGTTGATAATGCGAATCCTAGTCTATGATTTTTACGATGTAATGAGTGAAATTTGTTCACATAGTGTTCCAGACTATGGCCCATAAATTTTGTTATGTTGTCAATTCATTTGTTTAGGTATCGGCAGTGATGTCATTATAAAATGCATATGACACTACCTGTCTTAGAAACCTTGTGATTTCGGTATTTGAGTCATATCTCAATTTTTATTTACCCCCGATAGATGCATTTTCTCCGACATATAATTACGCATAAGTTTACCATTAATAATTTTCCTGACCGTTTTTGCAATTTATTTTTCTAAAATAAATTAGCTGATCTAACTTTTTTTTTTGTTGACATCTTTGTGAGGGTATGTATGTCGAGCCCGCGTTTGACTCCATGCATACACCATTCTACAGAACTTAACAGATAGTATTTCTTCTATCTTCTATTTATTAGGTCTCTTTATATCTATGTATCTCTATTTTATTTTGTAATCTCGTTTTTTCTTCAGTCACCAGTATGTAAAATAATGATATAATATATGTATATATTTGGAAGCGTAAATATTGCTTTATTGGAAGTGTTAACAACGGGTGATAATGATCTCATATTAATTGCTTATAAAGTCGGTTTCCACTTGTTGATCAGAAAGCTTGTGTGATTCGCTTAGTACACAATAGGTTTTTGGAAGTCAATTGTTCGTTCGTGCAGATTGTGTGTGAATATTGATAATGCAAATGGCTAATGTAATCGTTTATGCAGGTCTTTGGTGCAAATCGTCAGGAAAAATCATCAAGGTCAAGAATGTCCATTACAAACAGTAACAAAGGTGCGGACTTGGAATATTGATATGGTCCCCGAGGATCAAATGACAGGATGTAGGTTGTGCATCGGATTCCCTTTCTCAAGAATTATAACCATTTGTGTTTGTTTTATTTACAACGATGGAAGACCGTCCCCTATAAGTTGCACTTAAGAGGTTAACGAGACTTAGCTATTCTGATAGAGTTTTGTCTTGCAGTTCCGAATATGTTTTCAGAATGTCCAAAATTATACTCCTTCGTACAGTTAACCCCCTCTAAAGACAAAAGTGAGTCGAATACAGTTGACTTTGACCGTCCTGAAATATAGTTTTAACGCAATTATTTCTAGTCCAATTTTCCGTGAACATACTTTTTGATCTTGGCATGTTTTCTAAATCCTAATTAAATCGAAAAGGGGAAAATTCGTGATTTTGTCACTTTTTCGGCCCATTTTTTGTCCCATAAATGGTCACATGTTACGAATTCGGGGTCAGCCCACTGAGAAGAATTGAAGCTTGAGTCATGACGCGTCGAATAAGGCCACCGTCGAGTCAATCCGACACACTTCACATAATGACAGTTTTCACTTAAATTCGCTCACTCCACATAACCGGGCTATGAGAAAATCTATCAAAGACCCTTAAAATTTGATGTTATAGAGTTTGGCTTCGCGATCAAAGTTTCACATTACCAAAAGTGCGTACAAGCG
Source organism: Mesochordaeus erythrocephalus (assembly GCA_004367975.1). Taxonomy (NCBI): domain Eukaryota; kingdom Metazoa; phylum Chordata; class Appendicularia; order Copelata; family Oikopleuridae; genus Mesochordaeus; species Mesochordaeus erythrocephalus. The sequence goes on from SCLF01115725.1 coordinate 10,481, forward strand.
ATTCTTCTCAAGTTATGGTAATTTTAAAAAGTGAAATAAGGGTTTTGGGGGGTTAACTGTACGAAGGAGTATAATTTTCGACATCCTGAAAACAGATTCGGAACCGCAAGAAAAAACTCTATCAGACTAGCTAAGTATCGTTAACCTCTTAAGTGCAACTTATAGGGGTGAGGGTTAACTTTTAATAGGCGTGTTCCAGTGACTATAACTATATAACGGGTTAGAAGAAATGAAGCTGACATCCATCTGCGTCGAATGAGTCCTATTTCGGGGAAAATCGGACAAATTTTAAAATTGCCATAAAATTTAACAATTTAAA
>SCLF01115726.1:0-18907 GCA_004367975.1 Mesochordaeus erythrocephalus
AGTTATGGTAATTTAACATTTCACAACATTTTCACAACATTTTCACAACATTTTCACAACATTTTCACAACATTTTCACGTTATGTTAGGGGTTGTGGGGGTTAACTGTACGAATGAGATCATAGATTTCCCCAAAATTAGAATCATTTGAGGCGGCACGTATGTCAGCTATATTTCTTCTCAAGTGATCGACCCCGAATTCCAAACACGTGACCTACTTATAGCCCAAAAATTGAGTTTCTAAAGTAACATTTTCAAAAAGTGACGAAATTTTGAAAATGACACTTTAGAATTCGGGGAAATCTATGTTCTCCTTCGTACAGTTAACCTCCAAAACCCCTAAGATAACGTGAAAATGTTGTGAAAATGTTGTACGCACTTATGGTAATGTAAAACTTCAGTCGAAAACTACAAATATCATGTCGTAAAGTTCAGGATATTACTTTCAACGATTTTTAATTCTGGTCAACCCAATGCCCCGGACAAATACAGTGTAGTTAATCCAAAAAGGAAACTAGATTTTTGGCAGGTTTTAGTTTTAATTTATTCTATTCCACACAATTTGGGTCCACCTATTAACCTGCATAACCTTTATTCTTGTCCCTATCGCTTGTCCGGTTTTTTTATTAATTCATTATTCAATAATCCATTTGCTGCAGCTCGCCTTGTTCTGTTCGATAATTCCTTCTGTCAGATCTGTTTTTCTTCAATAATTCCTTACTTCCGGCTTATCTGGTTTTATTCTGCTTGACTGGTTTTTAATGCTGGGATTGTTTTTCCGGTCGCTTGTTGCCCAGTTTGTCTATTCTATACTAATGCAGTTATTACTTCGATACTGAATTGTCCATCTTGACTATTCCAGAATAATGAAGTTGTTTCTTTTTAATTGGGGTTTCATTTTGTCTAATCTATAATAACGAGATTGTTTCTCGACCGTGAATTATTTAGCAGCGTAGTTGAGCACGAGTTGCCCGACACATGACTAGTTTTAACATTATTGCGATTCTTCGTGCATTATTGATTGCCAGTTTTAATAAAATAGTTAGAACATACTAATGATAATAAAGTTACAGTTGGCAATGTAGGTTCATCATTTCGTGACGTCTTACGGCACGCAGCTGATTATAAGTATTAAGGTGGTAAGCGTTGTCCTCTGTCGGTATACTGCGTTTGAAAGGTTTATATCTAGAGCTCTAAAGTCCGCTAGAAGACTCGTTTCTATGATATCTTTATGTTTGCTAAATGTACTTGATATATTTGAAAGTTGGCGAATCTTCTATCACATACTCAGTAGATAGTCGTGTGTTCGTTGCGATTTTCGACCGTGAACTGAGTTCGTACCGTAGTTTTAGTTGTAATGCACACATTATTCTGCAGTCATCGCATAGATCATTGCAACATATCGTGCTTGATAGTCATAATTATGACTTAATAAGGTATATATGTTATGCATAATCGAGCTCACGTCCTTGATATTATACGACAGTCTGATACTTTCAACGCCACGATGTCATCCCAATCTGGACGCAGTGAGATGATATTGTTGAATTGTATACTGTGGTAAACGGTTTCGATTTATCGTATTGTCTTCTATGATAGACGTCGATTCATGGTTGATTCAACTTAGTCAAACTATTGACCACCGACGTGTCTGTTATCTTCGCGTGCGTTGTTTTGGTTATATTATATTCTTGTTGCAACGATATGGGATTATATGGAACTGGAATTGTAACTACTCCGTCGATTATAAGGTATAACACAGAGAATAGATCGGATACCCATATTCGTAAATAGATTCAACACCTTGATCGAATTGTTCTTCAGGTTGGGCAGGAATGGCTTGTAGAATGATACGAGAGTTAACTCATTGACGCATGCAATCTATAAAAATACAACCTATACCAACATGATCTAATATCATATATATACGCGCAATATACGGGTTCTGTATCCGTAATTGTGACGTTATATCTGAACATTGATAGAAATAATAAATGACGCAACGCTGGCGATGGACGCGAAATTTGAATCTGTCCAACTCTAGAACGCCATAAGTAAAAGACTGAGTAAAAGACGTATTGCTAATTAGTCGGCAAGTGTTACTAATACCCGATATAAACTTTTTAACTCCAAATTACATATCGGCCATCGATCTGAGTTCGTCAGACTCGAACGAAATTCCATAATTTCAAATATGTATATTACGTTCCTGATAAAGACCAGATTCTAGTCGATTGAGTGAGGTGCTATTGTATAGAGTGTTGAGTTATCAGCTGTACTTAAAAAAAATATTCAATTCGTCTGCTCATTTGTTACTTTCCGATTTTGAAAATTAATTTGTAGAGATTTTTCACTAATCCCACAAAATTGCGTATATAATTCCTATACCAAATAAAGTAGCATGCGTTTAGTCGTTGGCAGTGCTAATTCTATAAATGCTTTAACACGATAACTATCGGGTGACACACTTGATTTATGGATAACTCCAAATGAAGTTAATGTCCAATTTACAAGTTTTAGCTTGTGTTTCCTTACTTTTAAACCCCGAAGGTGGTTAACCAGTTTTAGGCCACTTACATTTTAGTTGGGATTATCTACTTGAATAGGACGTTAGCTACATTTGGAATTATCCATAAATCCGGTGTGCCAAAAAATGATTAAAATGATAATTGATTATTGTTTCTGTTTCGTGCCCGGTAAGTTTAAATCTACCTGCTTGTGGATTATACCTGTTTCGACTGTTCGGAATGCACTCTCTGAACCTAGCCCTCTTCGGGTTTCCAATTGTAAGACAAATCGCTCCTATATTTATATTTAGCTAACTAACTTGAACAGCAGCCGGTTCTTCGTTTGTGAAATGAGATTGATAGGGGCCGTTTGTTTCTCTTTCATTGACTCAGTTAGTTATCCAACTTGATTAAGGGTTTGGAGTCGGTTTGAAATACGGTAAATAATTTCAGGAGCTCGGTTCTGGTTTTGGGATACTTGTCACTATGTCATAATGTGGTATAGTTTCAACCTGTATTGGTATGAGGGGTTGGTGATTTGAGTTCACCGAAATTAAACATTCATTTATTGGGCACACATATTTGTCTTAAACGCATTGAAATATTAGTTATTGATCCTGGAGTTTGTATTGAAGTCTGAGCCTGCCCGCTAACATGTCGGATTGCCCTTCACGCCCCGTATGATTATGTCTCAGCCGAGTACTTCAGCCGAGTACTTCTAAATCTGGTCGGGCCCATTACACAATAATAACCCCGAATAAACACATTCCGAAATTGTAAATCACACACATCAAAGTCAAGTATGGCAGTATAAAACAATTCTAACTATCTGATAGATACAGCTATCTGGAACGATATGTGTTTTACATATCTATCTCTATCTCCAGTAGATGTCTCTCGCTTACTGTCTGCTAACTACATCACTACTAGCTACAACCTACTAGCTGCGGGATATATACAACATTTTTGATCGAGACTTAGTTTGCTGTAAACCTACTTGACAACTCTGTAATAATTTTAGCATTTTAATTTTTTTAAAGAATTTTCAAGGTGGCCTACGCTGCTAATACCTCCGCTGCTGCCGCTGGTAAGATTATCTGAGTTAATGGCGGTATTAGTTTTCGTTTTTCTGCTCTCATTGTTTCTCTGAACAGTCAGGTTTTCCTTCCCAGATTTCTAAATTCAACGTTCTTCTCCAGTAATGATCTCGGGTGTTTGTTCGTTGTTGCTTCCCTGAGTGTTTCCATCTGATGTGTCCATTCATCTCTCATTCCTGTATTCATTGCTTCATTACAGACACATGGTGATTGTGAACTATTAACACGATTTTTCGAAGAAAAATCGGAGAGAAATTAGAGGAACTCAAAAAATGGTGTTTTTGATCGACAAATAGTCGGAAAGAGAAAGTGGGATACTGAATGATACGGATCATAAAGATGCGGTATGGAAGCGTTCCATTAAAAAACGATAGTTTTTGTCGCAAACGCGTTCCGAAGCCAATTTAGAAAGCTCGGAAAATACTTGATTTTATATGAAATTATATGAATTTATATGAATTTATATGAAACCATATGAATAAAAAACGAAACCAATTTAAAAGGTTTCGTTTTTGAAGGAGGAAAATTTTTCAGGGAATAGGGCCTGGAAAACTTACTGAAAATATTTTTTTGGATTTCCTAAGGAAACAAAAAATCTAAAGTACCCCTAACGTCTTAGGGGTAAGTGTTTGCAACTTGAAACTTTTTGCTCACAAAATGAGAAGATCTAGCCATAGGAAAATTTTCAAACTTCATAAGCTGATTCAGTAACTAGTACTGAACTAGCAGTAGAAAATTGAAAAGAAGGAAAAATTACTTGGGATTTTTCAGAAATTATTTTTGGGACTTCGAAGTTTGGGAAAATGAATCTTTACCAAAAACAGAAGTTCAAAAATTGGGAAAATTGAAAATTTTCGGCAATCTCTTTTACTAACCTCATTACAATACTCACTGGGGGGACATATTGATGAGAAAATGGAAGGTTAATCCAAAATGGCGAAAACAGTTATTTTTGATCAATTTTAACCAAATTTTAAACTGAAATTTTTTTCACAAAATGAGCTGATTCGGTAACTGCCACTAAGCCAGCCGGACGAAATTGTACAGAAGAAAAAATTACATGGATTTTTTCAGCATTAAATTGGAAAAGAATAATTTCACCAAAAACAGAAGTGTCAAAATCGCGAAAAATTGTGAGAGGACAATACCCATTAGAGGGCATACTGACTAGCAAATGAAAGGTTAACTAAAAATGGCGCAAATAGAGTCTTACCCCGAAGACTCCCATTACGCCATTAATTTCGAAGCCAAAAATAGTAGGACTAAAAGTCTTACCCCTAAGACTTAGTCGTGAGTCTGAAAAAAGTAAGATATTTAGTCTTACCATTAAGACTTTGTCTTAAGTTGAAAAAGGGGAAGTACGGCAGTTTCCTGGCAACGGAATCGGGAAATAAGAAAAAAATATGGAATCAATTCGACAAATTAATGATTTGGCCAATTTCAGGACTAAAAGGCAAAAAGGAGCTGTGAAAGATTATATTTATATTGTTTGAAGAAGAAACACCCTTATCTATGGTAGTGTCAAAGACTGAGAGAGAACAGAAAATTGAGGTTACATTAAAATAAAAGTAAGTCGATAGAAAGAATAACAAAACTGTTAAGATATTAACGAAGATAGCGTTACATTATGTCATATGGGAAATACAAATTTATCAACCGAAAGGGAGAAGACTGCTCCTAAACTGGAATGTAGCGATACATCATAGGGCTTCAAAAAGGGATTTACAAGCGGCGCTGGCCTTTAGACTACAGCAAAACGAAGAGTCAAAAAATTCTGGGTTGGAATATTTGGCTGGAGACAGGATTACGAAAAACTAGTAGTCCTGGAAATTTGGGATGGCATGAGCGGTGGCCAGAAAATAAAGACTTGGAGAGAAACCTTGGGAAGGACCAACAGAAATTTTCCAATGGATGAGAGGCTGGAAAACAAGCCTCAGAGACCGGTAGATTCCCTACCAAGTACAGAAATCGAACTAAACAATGTGAGAAAGTTGAGAGACCAAATCAACACATGCAGAGAAGAAAAACAAGGGTCGTCGGTAGATTCGGCCTTGCATTCCGTACAGGAACAGGACTTGGAGTCAAAGATTCGACCAGATAGTCAAACAGAGGAAGTCTATGTGTTTGACATAGAAAAATGGTTGAATAAAAAAGGAATGAAGAGAAGGAATTCAAAATCGGAGACAATGGCCAGATTGGTAAAGTAACGAGAAATCCTAGCACAATTAGTTTTCGAGCAAGGCAAAAAATGGATTGGAATAGGCAAATGGCCAGAGAAGAACCAAGGTTGCAAAGATGGGAATAAGGCAGAACAAAGGTAACGGCGGAAAAATCGCACTATTTTTTATCAAAAAAAGTATGGCGGATCAGATGGACCAGATGGATTCCGAAATGCCTGACGAAAAGCACAAATTCGAGAAGCGAGTTTGGATGCAGCATTGCGAGTTGAAGGTAAAATCCAAGAAAACCAACGTGAATGCATTGAAGCAAGAACTGAAACAAAGTGAAGCGTTGAAAAATGCATTACAGGTCAACGAAAAGCGGGCGCATAAGAAAGCAGAAGAATGCGCAAAAGAATTAGAGAGATTGCAAGAGATCTTCGGTCAAAAAAAATGATGAAAATCAATAAGAAACGGGCCAGACAGAGGTATAGGAAGGAAACCAGAACATCACGCTGGAGGATGAGCAGCTGAATGACTTTGACGTCCAAGATCATACACTCAACACCAAAAAAAGATAAAAAAAGTTGCAAAAGCCAAAAAAGAGACGAAAACTGTGCAAGAAATGGCCACGAAAGTGGAGTTGGAAAAACTCAGACAGATCGTGGAAGAAAGCGTGAGCATCATGGATGTTCTGGCGAAAGGACTGGCAGATGAAAAGGCAAAAGATTAAAAGTTCAATGATCGAATCACCAAGGCGGAACTTTTCACACGCACACGGAAACGTCATTGAACGTGATGAAAAAACAGCTCAAAATGGAAGCGGAAAGCAGAAAAAGCAAGCAAGAAAACTGGAAGAGGCGGTAAAAAACCTGACACAAAAGCAAGAAAGTGACTTGCAGAAGATCGGAAAGGAATCGGAAAAAATGAATTTGGAAATAAACGCACGATTCCAAAAGATGATTCCGGAAATCAACACGGAAACGGATTGCCAAGATCTGCAAAAATCGGACTATCGACTGGATGTGAATGCTTTTTTCCAAAACATAGAGCAGGAGATGTCGGAACAACAGGGTGAGAGTTGGTGGCGAGAAACAAATGAGCCAGAAAGAAAGCAATGCCTTGAAGACATCAAATATTACAATCATTGTTGTAATGCACTAAGATGGAGGCTTAGCATACCGGGTAGTGCAAGCAGCGAACATTATCTGAACCACGCACTGAGGCTGAGAGGACTATTAATCCAGATGAAGTTCGAAAACCGTTACCAATCGAAAAGAATACTCAGTAAACCCATCAGTAAACCCATCAGTGCGACAAGATTTATAGGTGAACAAGGTGAACAGTTCACATTCCTTATTGTAGAAGGAACGCGAACAGTCAAAAATATTTTCGAAAAAGAAGAGATTGAAAAGTATGTAAATACAAGGGCTAGGAAGGGTTCGTTTTCGTGGGGGAATTCACGATCTATATTTTGGCCCGCCAACAGAAGGAAATGATGGAATAACAGAAGGAAGGAGATTTGACATCTCCTCTCCTACGGAAGAACATTCTGAGTCATCGGACGACGAACAACCGATAAAGCGATCAAAGCAAATCGAGGACAGATCTAGACCGAAATGAGTTCGATTTTCAGCCAAGAAAACGGACGCAGACGATCAGCTCCGAGGAGCCAACATCAATTCGATTAATCAGATCGAGCCAAACTTCCGAATCGGATGGATTGTCGATAGACGAGTCACCAGCGCAAATGAGACTATCAGTTTTTGATTTAACAAATCCGAAAAATCGAGAGAGTGAAGAAAGAGCGCTCAAAACGATGAGTGAATTCGAGCCGGAATACGGAAAATTGGTTGAAGTACGAAAGCGACCAAGAAAATAAATATGTTAACCTGCATAGACTTAACATATGAAATGAAAACGGAAAAGTCTTGAGTGTAAGACTTTTAGTCTTACCAAAATAAATTAAGACGGAAGTCTTAGGGGTAAGACTAAAAGTCTCGTAAATTGGGACTAAAACTAAAAGTCTTAGCAATAAGACTTTCGGACGGGTTGATTTGGCCAGGACTGAAAGTCTTAGGGGTAAGACTGAAAAACTTAAACAATTGGACTAAGACGGAATGTCTTAGTAGTAAGACTTTCAGTCTGGCTTATTTGAGTAGGACTAGAAGTCTTAGGGGTAAGACTTTTACGCTTACCAGAATAGACTAGAGCTTAAAATAAAAAAAATGAGAAGTCATAAAAAAGAGTAAAAATAAAAACACTACCAAGTTAAAATAAACTTATATTTTAGATACGGAAGGAGAATGACGGAAGAAAAAAGAGAAAGACGACAAGAAAAAACGAAACAGTAAGCAATAAAAATGCCAGCTAACAGAAATGGAAAATAAAGTTGTTTTTTCAGGAACAACGAAAAAAAGAAGAAACCCCGTTCTTTGGTCCAAAATGAAAATGCATAAAGAATCAAGAAAAGAGATGGAATCGGGACTTCCTAACACCACTAAAGTTTGTACCACCACAAGTGAGACCTGACAACAGACGAAGGGCAATGGTGATGAGCCGAGAATGAAAAATACAAGGCCCTTTATTCCATCATCAATGGATAAAAGAAGGATGGAGGTTGTAGGAATGGCAAAAAGAGAAGGATAACCTAAATTGGGGCGATGATGGATCGTAAAAGAAAGACGCATCGAACGGTGGAAGCAATACAAGAGCTATAAACAAAGAAAATGAGAAAAGCATTATTTTGGGACAGAAGAGAAGAAACCTTTGATAACTGGTACAGCAAGACGAAGGAAATCCCGGTGGCAATTACACCGTCGGGAAATATAATAAAGCCTATAGTCTTCAAAGCGGATGCAAAAATGTTACCGGAAAATAGAAAGTTCGTGGTGGAAACGCTGGAAAACTGGCTAAAAACAGGAGCAGTTACGTTAATGAGAAAACACGAAAAGACACAGCTTCAAACACCATTGGTGTTGGCAGCATTAAACTCGAAACCAAGAATTTGCTTTGATGGGGAAATCATTAAGACCGTGTAAATGGAAGGTTTACAACAGATCCTGTAAGTAAAAAAATCACAGGACAGAATGTGCAAATTGGTGACAAAATGAGGTTTCCAACTATTGAAATTCAATAAGGAAAGCCGAAAAATGTCGTCTTTTCAATTTGAGAAGATTAGGTTTAAATACTTCGGAATGCCTTTCGGCTTGCCAAAAGCACCATCGATTGTCAACTAATAAATCTTATTGTTATCAACTATATAAGAAGAAAGGGAATCATAGTGTCGCTGTATCTAGATGACAGATTATTTATGGATAACGAAAAAACACTACTGGAGGAAAAACGAGTCAAAATTACCCGGAAAAGGAAAAAGTACCTTTGAACTGTTTCTTAGGAGTGATGCCAACAATAGCAACAGGTGGAGTGATTTCATTAGAAAAATCAGTGACAGACCCGCAATACGAACTGCAATTCCTGGGAATGAAGATAAACACGTGGTTGGGCACAATAGAAGTCCCCGAGACGAAGTGGATACAATTTATTCAGCTATGCAAATGTGTACAGAAAGAAGATAAGTTCTACTTGAAAAAGCTGGAAAGATTAAGAGGAATAGCAGTGAGTTTCCAAGTAGCATGTAGCAAAATGGAATGCTACATAAGACAAATGACAAGGGTGATAGCATATGCAAACAGAATGGATGATAAATGGGCTTATAATGATCCAGAACTCAAAGTGGAGTTGCAAAAATGGCAAGAGCTGGACTATTTGAAAATAAAAAGATCATGGTTGCCAAGAATAATGGTGAACCTACATAAAATGGTACCGTTTACGGGTGCATCGCAAGCAGCTGCAGGATACTATTGGTTTACAAAAACAGAAAACCAACAGGTAACAAGGTATATCAATGAGAAACAGCAAGGATGGGCAATTCACAATAAAGAAGTATACACCATTCTTATGGCATTAAAGAAACTCAAAACGGATCTGCAAGGCCAAAAAGTGGCAATACTCCTTTAGCGTGGTATACTCCTTTAAAAACTTGGGAAGCCCGAATAAGCAACTAAACGAGATAATGACCGATATATTTGAGACATGAATTTCAGATCTATTGGATTGCAACAGAATACCAACTAGCGGATGCAGCGTCCAGACGGATAGACTGGAACGAAGAATTTATGCCACAAGACATATTTAACAAATGGCAGAAAGACCTGGGGATGGTCTTCACTGTAGATGCACAAATGCTAAATTTCAAAAAATTATCTCATGGAAGCAAAATGAACAGGCGTGGAAAAATGACTTCTTTGCAATGACAGATAGGGAGCTGCAAGAAGAAATGGTCTATGCATTTCCCTCGAAAAATATATTGGCCAAAGTATTGGCTCATATTAAACGAAAGTTACGCAAAACAAGAATGGTAGTAGTGGGCCACATTTTTGTAGAATAGCCGCTGGCACTTACAGCCATTATAAAAGATGGGCAAGCAACGGTTCATATTCAAAGAGAGAAATGGTATGGGCTGCCAGCAATGACGATGATTCCCTCGTCGGAAAAACATCAGATAGGCAAGACGAAAGTGTAGGCATCGTTTAATACGAAGCCACAAGCGACGTTCTGGATATGCTGGAACTGCTAATGGTAGGAAGAACAAAAATATTGTACAAATGTACGAAGAAAGACAAAAATCCAATGAGAGAGTCCACAGAAACAAAATTATTTAAAAATATACTGTATATTTCCCTAAAGACGTTTAGGCTTAGTATATTATGATAAGACAGAAAGTCTTACCACTAAGATTTTCAGTCTTAATCTAAAGTGGTGGGACTTTCAGTCTTAGGCCTAAGACTTTAGTCTTAGTATATTATGGTCAGGCTAGAGGTCTTACCCCTAAGACTCTCAGTCTTAGTCCAAAGTGGTGAGACCTGTAGTCTTACCCCTAAGACTTTCATCTTAGGATATGATGGTGAGGCTAGAAGTCTTACCCCTAAGACTTTAGTCTGAGTTCAAAGTGGTGAGACTTGTAGTCTTACCCCTAAGACCTTCAGCCTTAGTCCAAAGTGGTGAGACTTTTAGTCTTACCCCTAAGACTTACGTCTTAGTATATGATGGTGAGGCTAAGAGTCTTGCCCCTAAGACTTTTAGTCTGAGTCCAAAGTGGACTCATAAAGTGGAATTATATAAATTCAGATTGAAATCCAGGATTGACTGAGCAAAAACGGGTTTACCAAAAGAGGTTAATGTTACACAAGACGTTCTAATCAAAAATAATAAATGTGGAAGACCTTCGGGAAGAAACAGGAGGTGACATGAAACAACTGCTGGAGAATGGCAGAGACAGAGCAAAAAAGGCGCTAAAATTGGCGGAAGTGCAAGAAAAGATTCTAGTCAAACTAATATACAGAAAAGATGAATTGACGACAGGAGCGCAACCAAGGACTGCACAAGATAAGAAACTTATAACCATACAGAGTCAAGATCTGTATGACAGACAAACTCAGGCAAGTAAGAAGACGCTGAGTGTATTGTCAAATCTGGAGAAACACCAAGATAAGCTGATAAAATGGGAGAATCAGAAAGAAAAGTTCGCGACAAAGATACGCACCAGCGTATCTTGACGAAATTCTGCCTGAACGGGAGAATTACTTTATAAAATACTCATAGATGACCAGGAGTACGTGGACCACGACCAGTTAACAACGTTTCTAGGACGATATGCAAACAGTTTTCCCGATAACTTAAATTTCTACCAAACGTTCGTAACAGCAACAATGGCAGACATGGAAAAACAAAAGTCTTCCGTCAAATATACACGTGCATACTTGATAAATATGGCAAATCAGGTACTAAAAAGACCCACATATTGGTATCAGAAGCAACGGTGGAAACGTCGAAGCATTCGGGCGGAATGAAGGAACTGGCATGTTCGGCATTAAGAAATAAGATGTCGGAGATACACAGACAGGAAGCACAAGGAGATGAAGCCCTGTTGAAAGTGGGAGTTCCAGCTTTTACATAATAAAGCGAAAAACCGCGGTGTGTAACAAAAACGACATCAAGAAAGGAACCTTACAGAAAGACAGGAACTACGACTCCATATAGAAGTTCGTTCAGAGGAAGTTCGTTCAGAGGAACATACAGCAGAGGTGCAACCAAGAAGTAAGTCTATGACTACAACGGGAAAGGACAAAGCCAAAACCCGGACTATTGCCACTGAAGAGATAAAACAAACGGTAGAGATACTTAATTTGAATAATTAAGGTTAAATCACAGACGCTGAAGGAGTGGAGACGTTTCAAGAGAAATTACAAAACAAGTAATAGCTCAAATGGGCCAATACATATGGGCCGATACAGATCTGTAGATTGAAAGATTTTGCACTACACATGGTTACATTAGATTACGTGAACAACATTATGTTTGAAGCAAAAATTCGAGAGTTTCGGTAATGAAAACGTCTCCAGGGAAACACACGGGAAGACATTCCTGCTGTGTCGCTCTTTTGGCTTTAGGGGTAGAACTATCAGCTGTAACTCGTCACCTAAGGTAGGTGAGAAACAGTGAGATGTTAAATTCATACGCAGGGTTACATCTAACACAATTAAAAACGGCGCCAGCTATGGTACTGGCGCAAAATTTGAGAAAAAATAAGCTGAGAGTTCAATCTTATCAAAAATATTGTCAATTACAAACTTAAAACTATGAATGAAACCAAAGATTTAATCTTATGAAAATACTCGTGCAAAACAACTGTGTTATTGCTTGCAAAAGGCAGACAGGCATAAGAGAGAAAACATGGTAACAAGTTTATGCAAGAAAGATTTATTTACAGATTAAAAGCACAGAGAATAGTGAGGTAGTTTGTGTTCAGGTTATCACAAATTAAAATGCGATAATAATCAAAAAAAAACTACCTCACTGAAAGCCTAAAGATGGGGTATAAATATGGGATATCAATAACCGGCCAAGGACAAGTCGAAAAGGGCAAAGTTTAGAGTTCGTTACTCACGGTTATGTAAGAAAGACAGATGAGTAATAAAGGTGAAAAAGATTGATGACTTATACTAAAAGTGGATCAACCAATCAGAGGTCAGTCTCTCAGGTTTCACGATGAACAAGCACGAAATATGGTGTGGATCCAGGCATGCGTATTACTGGAAAAGATGTATCATTCTGTCCACACATACGCACTCTTCTTGGCTTCCCCAACCTTATGTTTTTAATTGCTGCCTGTCTTTGTTTGGTACTTTTATTTTCCATGTGGCGTTGTGTATCTTTAGCCGGGTTAGTATTGTCGAGTTTTCCGTAGCAGTTACGTTGGAGTTTTTAAAACGTGTATTTCGGTGAATTCATTTTCTTCTTCCTTTGGATCTGGACTGCCGATACATCTACGAGTACAGCGGTATTACGTTCGCTGCTGATTCTTCACGGTATCTTGGTTCAGGTTTGGATTTAATCTACTGCTGCATATCTGGTGGTTTCTATTTTGTCACCGATTGGTTTCTTTGCAATTTTTTTGTCTTCGTTATCTTTAAATTTCTTGTTGGAAAGTCCATTTGTGTACATTTTCGCGGCATGCTTTATTGTTTTATTGCCGGGTACTGCGAATTCCGCAAATTAATGTGCTCATGATTATCGATTAACTCCCGGCGCAAACTTAACTGCGTCGGGAACTAATCCCGATAAAAGGCATACTATTTAACGGCGCGTTCTTAAGTCCCCGCTGAAGGTATTTGACGCTCTAATTGTAAGACAGCCGGAAAATATGGGGCCACCAGGGAGTACAAGGTTATCTAATGCCAGTCATCATTATTTGACGCTCAAATGCATTAATACAGTAATAATATGAAACGTATCTTCTATTAAACAGTAAACTAACCAAGCACCACTGTGATGACTTAGAATATAACACATCACCTTTCGCACCCTGGGCGACCGGTCTAGCAACTGTTAGGTTCTAATATTATTATACTGCTTACGTTTAAATGGTTATTGATCATTTTATTTGTTTATTTTGTTTATTCGTTTGGTTGTATTGTTTTTGTTGTTGGTTCTTTTTTTATGCCCATGTAATCTCTCTCTCTCTTCTATTTGTACCGCATGCAATAATCAATGAAGCCTGCTTTGTATGGACTTGTTTAATTTGTGAACAGCAGGGAATGGTCTTTATAAGCTACCAGTTCGCACGCTTGTGTCCATATAACATCCGAATAAAATATCCGAACATAACACCGTTTAATCCGTAGGGGGTTTGTGGCATATTTGCCTGCACTTTACTTGGTGGTCTATTATAAATTTAACTTTTCGGTATAAGGTAAGACTACTGGTTATCAAGGATCCTGTCCTTCTATCACCCCGCCCTGTAATTATAAATTAACTTTTAGCAGCTTAATTACAGTTACTGACTGATTGGTTGATCTATCCAGCCTTTATGAATAGCCTTTCAATACTTAAATCTAATTTATTGATATCATAAATGTTTTGGTCACCACAATCACTAAATATGAAAGTTTTTCCCACTTGACCATTTTTCTCACATCTATAGCAGATCTTGTTGCCTCCGTAGCAGTCTCCTTTAGTATGTCCTGCTATCCCGCATTTGTAGCAAAATTAGATCGCCCATCAATAAATCGTGATGACTTCTTTGCTATTCGTGGATTTCTTTTGACTGATAAATCGTTTCATCAGCAGCTTTTTTCTTTTGTGTAGCGCTACAATTTTTATTTCCCAGCGCTATATACTTTAATTGTTCGCTACTATTATTCAGCTGATATATTTATTTCAGTTGATTTAACTTGAGTTCCTTGTTCACCAAGTACCGACCTTCCCAGTGATCCGACATATTTTCCATTGTTATTCCATGCTTAACTAATTCCTATACTAATTGATGTATCACTGTCTCCCATTTCGATTCATCCGGCTGTTGTTGCGTAGCTGGTATTGTATAATGCATTTCAACTTACAAGTTTGTATCCATATCCATTTCGTTATAATCCAATAATTCAGCCATAGCTCTGAGTTGCACCTTCACTGTAGATCCAGCCGTATTGCTACAGCTTATTAGGATCGATGCTCGATTATCAAGGGTTTTCATGGTGACCCACTGTTCTTCTTTGCTCTCCGTTATGTTCTCTGTTTTTTTATAATTCTCGAAACCTTCAGGTAGGCCTTCCCATCGTGCGGTCTTGTTTAATGGCCGCAGCCGGACAATAGTGGTTTTCCCCACGTTTTATCAGATCTTGATCAATATAGGTTAGCCAAATTCCGCTTACTTCTTGGATTATCCTTTTCTCAACTGCGGATATATTTCGTCCTGGTTTGAAATCATTGATTCAATCACTGAAGGCCGGAGAATAATCTTTAGCTTCTTATAAAGCGTGGTCGACTTCGTGCAGCTTGGATCGCACTCTAATTTGTTCCAGGCCTCTAAATCTTCGACTTTCATTCAGCTCGCAAACAAAGTTATTATAGGACATGGAAAAGGCACCATATTCAGATATTCTCTCATTTTCTTACTGCGATTTGGTATCACTCATTTCTTCTCCTAGTTCCAGATACCCTTCGCTGGGCACCCATTGCTACATAAAAATTGATAATTATTTTTCAAATATTTTTTTCTGACTTCACATCCAAATGTACGTCTATCTCATGGCTGCTCGGTATGTGTTTAAGCGTTGCGCTTTTAAGTACAAATATATTATTAGGAGCGGGTGAATTCGGCACATTAATGCCAGGTATTTGGTTCGAATATTTGATTACGCGCTAATTGATCAGGGTAAATGAAAGGACCAAAATTCAGCACACCTAATATCAACCCGCGTGGAATTTAAAGGCTCCAATTGGTCCCTACCAATCAGACACTTTTGGCGACATGAGTGTATATATATCATTCTACAAATGGCTTACTGTAAAACATATTGTGGTTCATTCCTTTGGGTAGTAGAAATATTATTAAGAATTGGCCTGTTCGAGGAGACCGTCAAAATATTATCACGTATATTAGTGTATTTGATTAGTGGTCAGTGATAAAAAAAGGTTTGTATCTATCTTGGGCACATTATTTTACATATTTAATCGATTTAGCAGAATATTTTGATCCCATTAGAATCAGTGTTTTTGGACTAAAACTACTATTGTGGCAAAATCCAAAGATATTTTGAAAATAAAAATACCATTAGATCGACAATGGCATAATCCCTATTCGCGCGCAGAAAACCTAAACAAACATGACGAGGTCCATTCGCCGATAATGTAAGAGAAACTGAAGGTAATTTATTATTCTTAGAGGTGGAGCGAGTGGATTAGTAAATTTAAAAATTCGAGCCGAATTTCAGAATTCTAGCATGTATATCAAAGTTATTCATACAGTATAATGTAGTCATTTATATTTTACTTACCTGATAATGCTACCTATAAACATTAGAACTGACTACATTATACTGTATGAATGACTTTGATATACATGCTAGTATACGTTTACTAATATATAACTAACTTGAGTTCCGAAATTCAGTTCAAATTTTTAAATTTAACAATGCGCTCTAATAAATTTCCTTCAGTTTCTCTTACATTATCAGCGAATGGACCTCGTCATGTTCGTTTCGATTTTCTGAAAAGCATACGTTGCATTTCTTTCAAATTTCGCACGAATAAAGAGTAGTTTTAGTCCGAATACACTGCTTCTAATGGGATTAAAGGATTAATAGGTACAAACCTTTTTTATCACTGACCACTAAACAAATGCTTACACACTAATGACGTGTTATTTTTTGACTGTCTTCTCGAACAGGCCAATTCTTAATAATATTTCTGTATGTATAAATCTTTAATACGGAACATTACAAAAAAATATGTTTTGCTTTCGAAAAAAATGAAATAATAAGCAAACGGCTGCCTGACATAAGTATCTAACGATGAGTGTCTAACCAATTGCGATGTGAATGTCTAACCAGCGGTGATTATGAGTGTCTAATTATGTTTAACCGTGACGTCACTTAACCCGCACGCTGACGGAATTGTTCTACCAATACGCTAACGGTGTGCATTTCGGCACACGCTCGAGAAACTGATTAGTTTATTTATAGACCTCTATTTCCATGTTGTCGATTATAGGCATAAGGGTTCTTTTGAACAGACAATTTTCTATATAGTTTTCCGTCAAATTAGGTCATTCTTAATCTTACGGGCTGGAAACTGGGGTATTATATCTTTCGGGCATCCTTCTATTTACGTATGTCTCAGGCACCATTTTGGTCTTTTTTGTCCATCGAGATGAATCTAATTATTTCGTGTGATTCGGGATTCAAAAGGGTCAACTTCCGGTTTTCAGCTGTCACTTCCGGTATAAATATAGATCCAAATATCCCACGTCCGATTTAGGGGAAGGTGATTGGTAGGGGTCAATCAAACATTCAAGCACGTCTAAAGCCGTACAAATCTACAAACAGGTTCCGTGGACAACAAGGACCAAAATCGTGCCTGAGAGATATCAACTTATGGGGCTACTTGTAATAAGCTCCTACGTAATTTATTACTATGTCCTATAGCTCATCTCACTCTACCTATGTACTAAACGTGGGCGTATTCTGTCGGGGAAAATTTTTGATTGATTTGGTGCCGAGTTTTCCTGTAGCTCTGGACCTCTTTATCAGAATTCGTTTTTCTCATATTGTTCGCCTCATCTCCCGCTACCTCTGCACGAAATCTGAATGTATTCCACCTACGCATTTTTTAGTATTATATATATAACACATATCCGTAACAAAAATAATACTAATTATAGAAGATTGATCATTTGACACAAAATAAGTTTTCGTTTTTCTTCTAAAAGTTTACGTATGAATATTGAGAGTTACGTAGCATTATATACACTTAAATTTTTAGGTCGGATGAATATCAACAGAGGAAGTATTTGTCCAGCTTTTTCCCGCAATTATCGGATTTTTTCGTTTTTTGTGTTCACTCCGGGCCAACATTAGTGGTCGAACGTTATCCTAAAATATGCGCAAGAAAATTCGGTTTAGAAGTACCGCTTGATGTTTTGCTAACTAAGACACAGCTGGTTTAAATTGCAAACAACTGATTTTTTTAAACATAACACTTCCGGTATAAAACTGCATTAGATAAAAGCGAGAAAATGTTTCTCGCACTCTAATAGGAGTTATGGCCCAATTAACGGAAATGTGTGCCGAAATGCACACACGTCAGCGTGCGGGTTAATAACGGGGTCTTAATTTAAAATTTTCTCCCTTGCGGATTTTTTTATTTCTTAAAATCTATTGTCATTAGGACGATAGCATGATTTTTTTTACGGATTTTCGATTTCCAGATACTAAATGTAATGACATGTTTAGATATTTTATTATCCAACTGCCATTCACACTACTATAACGTGATTCTGACTAGCAGATGTACTTAGTTGAAATGAGTAAATCAGTCAAGACACGACTTTTTACAACTTTATTTTTTCCGTCTAAAACAAGTCGCAAAGGCTATTGCGCCTAAATTACTCTTGATCGTACCGCTGTACAATTTGATTATATTAATAGATAAATAAATAACGCACTTCCTCATCCGCTAAAATCCGATGCGACAATAAAACCGCACCTGTGACGATTGTTTCCTGGACCAATGCTCGTTGGTTTAAAAAATCTAGATTTAACGGTTTAACCTGTGGATTCTCCGGCGGCACTAAGTTGCCACCTCTCTTCTTTTTAACCGTTAAATCTAGCCTTTTTTTTAAATCAGCAAGCATTGATCCAGGAAACAATCGTCACAGCTGTGGTTTTGTCGTCGCATACAATTTTAGCGGTAGCGGAAGGGGGTTATTTATTCATCTATCAACACGGCTGTCAAAAGCGCCCCCCCCCTATGTCCTGGAGAAACTGATCGGTTAACTAGACTTAGTGGTTCTCATACAGTTATTCCTTGCAGTTCCGAATCTGTTCTCAGACTATCCGAAATTATGAGGCGTCGTACAGCTAACCTCCCTAAAGACAAAACCTGAAAAAGACCTTTTAAAAAAACGTTAATTTTAACCCTCTTAGCAACCATTTTTCGACTTGGCTTGGGAAACAAAATACCATTAATTGGTTATACGAATTTAGCATTAGGACTTGGAATATTAGTCATAATTAAAGCTCTG
>SCLF01115838.1:0-10799 GCA_004367975.1 Mesochordaeus erythrocephalus
TCTCGCAACTTGTTTCTCTCCTGAAAAGTGTCATTACACTTTGGCAGATTTTTTGCCACGTGTTATATGTTCATGAAGAAGTATAGCCTTCTTAATGCTTTCACTTGGACCGTTTTCATTACTTTTGCTGGTTTCAACGGCATCAACTCATCGTCCGATTCTCCCGTGTTTGGCGGTCTGCTGTTGGCGTCCGAGCTGATATTTTCTCGCAACTTGTTTCTCTCCTGAAAAGTGTCATTACACTTTGGCAGATTTTTTGCCACGTGTTATATGTTCATGAAGAATGTTTGGCGGTCTGCTGTTGGCGGTGTGCTATATAATAGATCATGCATATCCGTTTTACAGTTTTCAAATTGAATTCTAACCCCTTGTCCCCGCGAATAAGAATCCTACCTAGCCCGGGTATTTACGTACTTTTCCACTTCGGTTTCGCTGTAGAGAATCTCCGTTGTTTGCTCCAACGCCGGGATCAGGAATCGAAATTCTTTCTGCTGCTGCCCATCGAATCTGGTCATTGTCAAAAATTCTTCGCTGCTCGATTTACCCATATTTGTCAACATCCACCTAATTGTGTTGCAGCAATGATTGTAGTAAATCATTTCTTTCGGCCATTGTTGTCGTTTTTCTGCCGTTTTTCCATCCACCATTTATCTCCTTCCACCTCCGTCATTTCCATACAGATGTTCTTGAAGAAATTGATTATTTCCATTTTAAATTCCGAGTTTCGCAGCTTCTGCCATTCCGTGTCTACGTTCTGTACCGGTTTCAATTCCGCGATTTTTTGTTCCAGATCCTCTTTCATTTTTTGTTTCATGCTGTCCCCATGTGTTTTCGGATAATGGTTTCGATGTTCTCACCTTGTTTCAATCTCGCCTTCACCACCGTTTCCAGCTGTTGTTTCAAGACGTCCATTGACTGTTTTTTATGGTTTTTGAACGTCTCCAGGTTTTTGAACGTCTCTATCGTACAGATCTCCGTTCTTTTCCATCAACTGTTCCATGTTTTCTGCCCACCGCAGCAATTCCAGTTCCGATTTAGCTTGTGGTTTTGCCGTTTTTTCTGGTACTGTTGTTTTGATCTGGGTGGACTGTGTGGGAACTTGCTGCTGCTGCTCCGAATCTTCTGGAGTTTGCACAATCAAGCTGTGATCTTGGATTTATTGTTGGTCTTGGACTGTTTCTTTCGTTTGGTCGACACTTCCTGTTGATTTCTGAGTTTTTTCAAACTCCCATTCAACCTCTTTCAGTCTTTTATGTGCTTTCTTTTCATTCGTTTCAAAAGCCAGCGCTCGATTTTCTGCTTTTCAGAGTTGCTTTTCCAACTCTGCCAGTTGATCTCTGAGTTCCCGGATGTCATCTGCATCATTTCTTGTTGGTTTTCCTCCATTGCAATTGTTCGATCCAGTTTTTGCTTTGTGGTTTCGAACTCTTCTGGCATTCCTAATTCTGTGAGTACCATTTACTCACAGTCGTCGATCCACCTGTCTTTTACAGACACATCATTGCCCATATTTCTTTTATTGCATCTTAACTGCAAGGAGTTCGCTTACGATGATCAAACGCATTTGTCATGCAGACTAGGTAGTCTACCATCTTCTTTTTAGATCATCCTTGTTGAATCGTGGGATCATCCATCGTTAGCAAGTCCTTAAATAGATCTTTTGCTGTCCATGCCCATTTACCTCGCATCGGAACCGAGGGTTTTGTGATTTTTGTATTTACCTTTAGAAGTCTTGTTGAAACTCTGCCAGCTCTAACTCCCAGCTTGTGGATCGTTTCTCCACGTACAAATGGCAATACATTTTCAGAATCCGACATAACTGCCAGCTGATCCATCGCTAAAATAAGTTCATTAGACCTTATAATTTACAGCATTTTTAATGGGAAATGAAGGTATAACTTTTATTGGTGCATTTGCACAATTTTGAGTTCGTCGAATGCTTCTTCTTTTTTCCCATTTTTATCTTGATCCGTTACTGAATACATTATTCATTTATCAGTGATCTTTTCCGCCCCGGAACTAGGCTGCAGAGTCTCTTTATCAAGGCTCCGTGCCTTGAAATTTTCTTCTCCGTTCCTTATTTTCCTAATCCATTCTTTTTGGACATTCGGTGGCTGTGGGAACATTTTTGTTCCGTTCAACTCGATCCAGTATCCCGCTGGTATCCACAATTGAGCTATCTGACCCTCTCCTTCCTGGGCCCATTCTGCTATTGTTTTCAAGATTTGGTCTGATAGCGCTTCCCAGTTTGTCTGTTCCTTTCATTTTCCAGGAAGTTTTTTGCTGGCAGACTTCCACCGTAATGGGAAGGTTAGTTCTTATTGGGAAGGTTAATCCTTAGTGGGAAGGTTAGTTTCCACTCTCATGTTTTCTTAATATAACAACCCATCCCACCCAAACCACCTTACTGGGAAGGTTAGTTCTTAGTGGGGAGGTGAGTTGTTACTAGGAAGGTTAAATTTTTGAGGCTATTTTTACGAGTAGCTCCACAATTTTCCCTTTTTTCCCAAGGCAGTAACTATACTTGCCTGTTAACTCCCCGTTAACCTTCCCGCTGTACAATATTGTAATGAAGTTGTAATACTTCGCGGGGCATTCCGATTATCCCGTGATAATCTTTTTTCCAGCATTTGTAAGCTCTTGCCGCTGCTCGTTAACGTTCCGTTAACCTTCCTGCTGTACAATTTGGAACTGTAGTGAAGTTTCGATACTTCGCAGGGAACTCAGTTATCCCTTGATAATCTGACCAACCAGTATTTTTAAGCTCTCGCCGCCGTGCGTTAACCGTCCGTTAACCTTCCTGCATGCAATCTACCGATTACACTGAAGTTCCATAAGACTTCGCAGGGCATTATCTCCGGATTACCTTTCGATAATCCCTATATTCGGGTAGTGCTGGTGCTGTTTTAAGCCAACAAATTCCTCCTATAAGGGTTACATTCGAGCCTTATAAATTGGCTTCGATAACCCTTATTCAGTGCCTGTTGATGCATTTGCACTGTCCCCCTTAAGTTAAGGATATTTTCTAAGTTTTATAAATTAACTTCATCTGTCGTTTGCACTTTAGGTTACTAATTCTCTCTTCGATACAATTATGATTACTGAATACATGCTGAAATAAACTGTAAAATTATAAACGCGAAAAGTTCACCTGTGACCACCTGGTGTTCTCCAGAAATACCGAGGGGTCAAAGCAGCTTGATTGTGAACAAAATCTATTGAAAAGTGTTTACAGAGAGTAGATTTTTTAACAGAAATGGTCCAAATTCACTGCTGCCTAACCATGCAAGCAATCTGGGCGACTCAAGCAATTTGATATTGAATACAATCTATTGAAAACTGTATGATTGCAACTCAATAACAAAACAAACGTGCTAGTTCCGGAGATTGAAATTATTCGATTAATCTCCATCGACAAGGAGGTGTCTGAGGGTTTAAAAAGGTGTTTGAGGGTTATATAAAAAAGGGTGACGTAGAGATATGTTTGATTATGCATAGTTATGTCTTTGACGTTTTTTAGTAAGATAGGATTTAACTTCCCGGGGTTTGGTTTGCGAATTAGTTTTTTAATTGAAGGTGAAACAAAATATGAAATAAGCATGAACAGATTTTTTTTAAACCAAAATTAGGGTTTGCTATTTGCGCGTAGCTAATTGCGCGTTTTTTGAATAGTATTCCGTATTGGCCGTCTAATACTAATAAAATAATATTAATAATAGAAAGAAGATGATTTAAGATACCTTTCCTAAAGTTACAATAATCCAACAGCGACACGTTTGATTCTTTCAACATTTTATATCGTTTTTGGAATAGTTGACATTTTGGCTTAGCCAGAGCTAACCTCCCCCTAAACGATGCACCCCAGAGGTTAACTAGACGTAGCTAGTCTGATAGAGTTTTTCCTTGCGGTTCCGAATCTGGTTTGAGAATGTCTAAAATTATAGTTCTTCCAACAGTTAACCCCCAAAAATCCCTAAAGGCCAAATAGACCTTTTTTTAAAAACGTTAATTTCAAGTTATGAGGGCATGGCAGCCCACCGAACTAAAACGTGCGGGATTAATTAGGCCCCTGGACATCCAATAAAAGTATCAAAAACATATTGTGATTATTTCCTTTAAATCTATGGACCTCGAAAGTCACATTGACAAAATAGACACAATTGACTTTGAACCCACCTAACATAGGTTTTTTTTTTCAGCTGTCTTCAGTCAAATTTTTACTGAACATACGTTGGGGCCTTGACCCGGTTTCTGGGGTCGGGTTTATGTAGGAGTGAAAAATTCGTGATTTTTGGCCTATAACTATGTCACGTGTCAAGAATTCGGGGTCGGTCCTCTGAGAAGAATTGGAGCTTGAATCATGACGCGTCGAATAAGCCCACTTGCGAGCCAATCCGACAACCTTCACGAAATCACATTTTTGACTTAACTGTATAACGGGTCGATGAGAAAATCTATCAAATAACCTTACAATTTGATATGTTATAGGGTTTGGCTTCACGATGAAAGTTTTACATTACCAAAAGTGCGTACAATTGATTCTTCTCACGTTATGGTAATTTTAAAAAGTGAAATATTGTGAAATTTTAAATTACCATAACTTGGTAAGAATCAATTGTACGCACTTTTGGTAATGTAAAACTTTCACCGTGAAGTAGACCCGTTATACAGTTAAGTTGAAAAATGTGATTTCGTGAAGGGATTGGCTCGAAAGTGGGCTTATTCGACGCGTCATGACTCAAGCTCCAATTTTTCGCTCCCGCAGAAACCCGGCCAAGGTCCCAACGTATGTTTAGTAAAAATTTGACTGAAAACAGCTGCATAAAAACCCTATGTCAGGGGGTCAAAGTCAATTGTGTCTATTTTGGCAATGTGACTTTCGAGGTCCATAGCTTTAAAGGAAATAATCACAGTATGTTGTCGATACTTTTATTGGATGCCCACGGGCGTTTAGTTCGGTGAGCTGGCATGCCCTATGAGTTAAAATTAACGTTAAAAATATATTTCTGGCTTTTTGGGGGTTAACTTAGGAAGGAGTGTAATTTTGGACATTCTAAAACCAGATTTGGAACCGCAAGAAAAACTCTATCAGACTATCTAAGTCTGCTTAACCGCTGGGTGCATCTTTTAGGGGGGTTAGCTCTGGACACATGTGTGTAAGGAGTTATACCCTTAACTTTGCATACAAATGGCCACTTTGTCCAGTTGTGAAAAGCCCTTTCATCGTTACCAATAATAATTCTCTATTCGTGTGCATTCTACGAACTTGTACTTCACTTAATACCGGAAGAAATTAACTCTCTATTACACTTGTTATATTTACGTAATATTTGGAAGAAACAGGGAAAACGTTGTACTCTGAAATCTATTGATTCCAGGTCAGCATCAAATCTGAATTGATCAATTAAGTACGCCACAAGGTAAATGGAAAAAGCAGAAAAATCGGAACAAAAGTCCAACGTTTGCTGTATGTGGATATTTAGAGCACCTTCGGATTGTGTCATATTGACTTTGGACAGGATTGAACGCCAAGTGGTACATGTATAATCATCTAGTTACGCCCAGTTCACGAAATTCACGAAATTCATTTCACACTCGTTACATGGTCTAACATTACGTGCGTCAAAAATATTTAAAAACACTTGACGGATGTCTGTTTTTAGTCAACGTTTCCCACAGTCTCAATTTCATTGAGAAATTTCCATATGAATATTATGGCATGCACCCTACTGTTCCGAGTGTTGTTAACAATAAGGAAACACATTCCTTATGTTGGCGCGGTCCATTGTGCTTTTATCCCACATAAGGAAACTGAAATCGTTATTTTATTCGTCCGAAATAATGGTGTAGAATGGACTAATTCAGCACAAACAATACAGCATTGTAAACTTAGGAATCTAGAAGACATAATTCACAACTATTTGCGGGATTAATAAAATAAATTATAAATATATTATAAATTATAAATAATAAAATAAATTATAAAAAATTTTGTTTTTGTTTTCAATTTAAGACAACTGTCTTAGTTAGGAAAACACCGAGCAGTACTTGTAAACCGAATTTTATTGCGCATATTTGGACAGGAAGTGACAAAAAACTAAAAATCCGTAAATTGCGGAAAATCCCGTGTTTATATTTCTCAGAAAAATCAATATTTTTTAATTAAATTTTCAGCATGCTTTCAAATGATATATTTAGCTTGGAGATCGGGCTTCTAGAAATCCCTCAGTAAGTAAAAATGTAATTGAATTAATTAATATCAAACTTCCAACCGTCTCCGCGCCAAAAAACTCGTATTTTCTCTTAATTGTAACCATTTCTCCGTTATATTACTGCATTTGAGAATGACATTATAATAACTAACCGGTATATTCAAAGTGTTTTTCTCCTAGGAGCTAATGCCCTATTTTATGCTTACAGACGTTTGTTAATTAGGTCTAGGTTGGACAACAGTCGTTAACGCAAGCACCGGTTAGTCTATTATTTATGTAGAGATAGTCATCTTTCAGAACAATCGGTACAGAACAAGAATTGCGAGGTTTTTCTTAATCACGAAAATAAATTTACGGCTGAGAAAATGGCACTTAACCAGTAAATACCCTTTTCGTTTTTTGAATGAAAGAACGCTGACAGTATACGAACTGATTGTTCGTATACTGGTCGTGTTAATTTTAGACAAGTTAACCCGCAAGCTGAAGTCGGTTAGAGTGGTGCCTCCCCGGACAACAAAAACACTAACCGGTGCATGCGGTAAGGACTGTTGTCCAACCGAGACCTAATTAACAGACATCAGTGAGCATAAAATAGGCCGGTAGCTCTCAGGAGAAAAAACGGGGAAATGGTTATAATGAAGAGAAAATACAAACTGTTTTGGCGCGGAGACGGTTGGAAGTTTGATATTAACTAATGCAATTACATTTGTGCTTACTTAGGGATTTCTAGAAGCCTGATCTCCAAGCTAAATATATCACTTAAAAGCATGAACACTTAGCTAACTAAATCTGAAAATATTGATTTGTCTGAGAAATATAAACCCAGGATTTTCCGCAATTTCCCGATTCTTCTTTTTTTGCATCACTGCCTGTCAAAATATGCGCCAGAAAATTCGGTTTATAAGTACTGGTCGATGTTTTCCTAACTTACTTATGTTTTTTAGATACCTAAGTTGAGTATGCTGTATTATTGGGGCTGAATTAGTCCATTCTACCGCATTATTTCGGACGAAAAAACATTGAGTTTCCATATGTGGGATAAAAGCACAATGAACCGCGGTCCCTCTGTTCCAACGATTGGATCTTAATCGCTCTGAAAATATTTATAGAAATAGCCAACCGTGTTAAATAAATTAAACCGATGCTATCAATTCTCTAAATATATTTTAAATTATTGTTTTCGTCGTCAATTTCATGGAAGTTAGGACTGCTTGCAACATATGGCGACCACATGTCTAGCATAAATCGGGACTTCCCAGTTTTGGCATTTTTGGGTGTCAGGTCTTGTCCGCTTTTTGGCAATTGTCTCGTTTTTGACTAATTTGCCACTAGATCGCCCATATTTAACCAAAATAGGCAGTTAAAAAAATAGTTGGGACTTTTAATCATTTATGGGTTATACAGCTAAAATATGGATAATCAACCCAGATACACTAAAGATTATCCGTTTTTTGGATGATCATCGCTGATCTATGGGTAATATGCGAACTAGGACTACCTTTGAGAGAAAACAAGTTTGTGTTAGAGAAATTTGTTCGGTTAAAGAACCTATTAAACGTGCGTCTAATGCACGGGGGAAACTGATTGGTCAAGGGGAGTTATAGAGTCTGATAGAGTTTTTTCTTGCGGTGCAGTATCTCTTTCCAGACTATACGAACAAAATTTTGCTAGATAGGGCATCCAATAAAAGTGTGGACAATAAACCCCGATTATTCGTTTTAACGCTATGGACCTCGAAAGTTACATTGTACAAAATTGACTAAATTGACTTTGACCCCCCAAACATGGCGGTTTTTTTGCAGTTGTTTTAAGTAAAATTTTTAGTGAACATACATTGGGATCTTGGCATGTTCTCTAAACCATACCAAATTGAAATTCGTACAATTGTTTCTGCAAATTTCGCAATATTTTAGTTTCTAAAATTATTGTACGCACTTTTGGTAATGTAAATCTACGTATAACGTTTTTCAGACATTAATCTTCAGTGGAGTTTCAGTTTAGAATGTCTTCCAAACGTTCCGTCAGACCTTTTTGGTGGAGTCCTAATTTTTGCACCGCAAGGTTTTGACCGGAGTGGTATTTTTTAGCAGGATAATTTTTAGTACTGTGAACATATTAACCGCATAAAGATTCTCTCCAATCTTTTTTAAAGAACTTACGGTGACGTCACCGTGACGTCACCCACCGACTGTTTACTTTAACCGGGAAGACATGCAGTTAGCCATGGTGTAATAAAGATATTTGAACAGGGGGGAATATACATGATTCAAAGTATCTATTTTGAAGCTTATTTTAACGTAAATAATAATGAAAATAGTAAACAGATGGCTAAGCTTACGCGTTTCTCGCGTTGAATGTACTGGGGTGTTGAATACATACGCTTTAAATAGCATAAATATTGCATTTCAATTATGGCAAATCTTTAATCAAATGTCCAGGTCAAATACTGGTGAAGAGATAAATGCCATAATGCATTTAACGCGCGATAAAACACCATTCAAATATCGTTTTGACAGAATGGCTTGTTGTATGGTCGTGGTGGTTAACATAATTGATTAACATTAAACATATTATTAATTATAAGAAGAGTTAGCAATTAATTAGCTTGATTAATGTTTCTGGCGCGGAAATTTTATTAACGGTTGAGAAAATGGCATTTAAGGTTGGACTTTAACTAATGCAATTACATTATTCCTTAGTGCGCGATTTCTAGAAGCCATTTGAAGAAGGATATACTCCTAATCTCTGTATTTGGTTTAAGATTCGTATATGGCAGAGTATAAACTATTGTGCTATGAGCTATGGTATACGTGGAAAATTAGGGTTATTTATTATAACATGCCTATATTTTTTTTTCTTCGAAGTGTGACGTTTTTTATTCTTCATTAAATTTGCCACCTTTTTACTTTCAAACCCATGTTTCCATTGCCGTAGTCCTTAGCATGCCCATTACGATGATAATTGCTGGAGAAAAAAGTTGATCAATTTCTCAGGGTTATGTTTTTTCATGATTTTTGCAGGTAAAGATTGGTAAAACCAAGCAGTAACTCAACATTCGCCATTATTAAGCCATCCAATGCGTCCAACAGGGTCTATAAACTTTCTCGGCATTCAGGTTTAATACGTGGATATTTACATAGTAATGTTCTTCAGTCAAGTCATTATATAAATCTGCAGGATCCTATTGGTATGATCCTTCCTTTTTCTCGAAAACTGTTGAAGTGATGAATTTCGATTACGTTTGAACAATATCCCGGACTGATATTTGTATTGCAATCGATAAATATATATCCAAAATGAAGGGACAAATCGTTTATCTCATTTCCGCCCCAATTTATTTTACGTACATTATACGTATTAAACTGGAACAACTCCAGGGGATGTGTATAGTTGGACAAAATTTGCAACTGATACTGACCAACATATACATTTAATAGTAGGTAGATTTACCAGTTTTATAATGCTGGCGATATCTTGAGCTAGCTATTTGACCAAATTGATCATGAGACCCATTTTTAGCCTTTTTAAGGCCTTAGAAGTGGTTGATGCGCACAATATATTTAGTTCTGGAGATTGATATAATTACAGTGAAGTCATAGAAATTGTCCGATCGTAGACGGAATTTCCGCCTGTCCAATTCGCTAATGGTCTCAGTAGGTTTGGAATGAAGTCACCATTAGTTAGCTTTCGTATGTTTGATCACGCGAAATTGTTCACGGGCAAGGAAAGGAACTTTGTTCCGTACACCTAATATTAACACGCGTGGAATTCTAAGGCTCATAATTGGCATCTTCAAATCGGAAAATTTCTATAACTTTACTGTAGGTTATATTGTATGATCAATTTTGGTAAAATAGATGCCTGGGACATATCTTCACTCCAACTAAAGATTCCTCCATTTCAAAATGAAAGAAACAAGAATTTTATTAATTGGCTTGGAATGGGATAACACCAAATTTAGAACAAAATAAAAGCATTTTTAATCCAGCATGACCTTAGCAGCTACGTGGTCCAATGTTCTATTTGCGTCGTTAGACTGCAGAGTTAAAAAATGTTTACAGGCTAGATAAACAAGGAACTATCCCGAGTTCACTGGCTCTAGAAATCGTAAGAAACGATAGAATATCTAAATATATTCGAAACGATTATTGGATAACAAATAAGATCACAAAGAGAAGACTTTGGAATAAAGTAAAAATTGGCGCGTCGAATTCTTGAGTAAGTCATATTCTCAATATTCAGACTTACCAACGATGGAATTGGCAGGTTTGGTGTGGTTCATCTGGAAATAGTACGATTACGTCCTTAACTCCTCGGCGCTAATTGGTAGACAGTACGTTGGCACTAATTTGTGCACATTTGCACGCAGCATCCAAAAACAAAGGAATTAATATGTTTTGATAATTTACTGCTCTAGGGGTAAATCAGGTTCCCGGATTTCGAATCTGGTATTAGTTTTTGTCTCCGAGGTCTTGAAAGTCTCCAGGGGTTCTCATGAAGAAACCTCATGGGTATTTCCTATTTCACATTTTAAATATCCGGTTAATTCACTCCGAAAACTTTCGTCAGACTAAATTGAAGTCTGAT